>JBCFYV010009882.1:30149663-30237768 GCA_039000515.1 Timema cristinae
TATCCAATGTTTTAACCTAAAAAGACAATTGGCGCTGGCTATGTAAATCCAGTGAAGGCATTAAATAGTACCAAATTGAAGATAATATGACCAAATCCCACCCTTAAAAACAATATATAAAGTTAATAAGTTTTATAAATTAATACTAACCCTTTTCTTGACAAAACAAACAATGGAGTGCTCATTTTCACAGCACATCTTGAAAATTCGGTATCATCTGTTTCAAGAGAACTATTAAATTGCGGAATAATTTTTTTTGCTAATTTAGAACCGTTAGAACCCATCAGTTAAAAAATAAAATTATCATTATATTTAAATTTAACATTTACATTTTATGAGCTACAAACGCAAGCACAGATTAGATATATTTGAAATTCTATATTTGTAAAGCTAAGACTAGAGCTGTGATAAGGCTTTATCCAGATTATTACTGACATCTAGCATTATTCCTCAAACCATATCTTAAATGTATAATCCATTGATTAATATAATAAAACTAGATGGATTTTTGAAATAATATTTGCATAACATTGTGTATGAGAAAAGAAAACTTTCCGCTCTCTCTTTCTCTCTTAGACCGATACAAAGCAGTGAGCATTTTGACATCGTTCATTAATTTGATTGAATATATGAGATACATCAATGTGTGATTAGTTAAAAGACCTTCCAGAAGGGAATTTCTACTTCAGTTTTAATGGCCGTTTATCCTTCCAAAATATTGTATATATTATAGTATTCTGGTACGAAATAAAACCTTACAGTTTAGGATTCTTACTAAAATCAAGGTTTAGTAGATACCCTACTTCCTAACAAGCCTATAACGTAAATTATCATTTAAACTTAAGCCTAAGACTTCAACACAAAGTATGTCATTCAAACATATGTAATACAGTTGTTAACTAACTTGTTTCAGTATAGTTATCGAATTTTCAACAAAAATTGATTTCTGAAAGCAATATACAAGATTTGAGCCAACTTTTAAAAAAATTGTAATATAATAATACTTTCTACTACCCTATAACCTAAGTGATAGTTTGAATGTATGGAAACTACACAAAGTTTGTCATTCAAACAAAATGTAATTAAGTTTTAAGATACCGGTATCTTATTCATTATATTTATCTAACTTTCAATATGATATGGTTTCTGAAACCAATATACAAGCTACTAGCCAACTTTAAATATAAGTGCAGTCTTGGCAGACTAAAAAACATTGATGATAGCTACTTATTATTTAAATATGTTAAAGATTTTATTCGTATTTGTATAGTATTACCTGTAAAACTGAATTGTGTATCCTTTAATGTAAATATTTCTTCAAGAAAGTGTGGTATAATACTTCACTACTTCCAAACAATTACCCTTTTATTTATTTTTGCATAAGAACATAGAAAGAAACCGTTAAATCTGTCGTCGTCGCCGCCCCCCCCCCCCCCCCAGGTCCACCAAACTGGTGAAAGTCTCTACAGGAAACCAGAGTTTAAAACCAGAGCAAACCCAGCTCTGGGTTTTACTCTGGTTTTCATTCGGTTATGAAACAACCACAGTTAGGTCTGGTTCCTTCAGGGTTTCTTGTTTACTCTGGAATGGTTTGGTTACTTTGGGATGCTCTGGTTTCTTATTTCTTCAGAATTCTCTTGTTTGCAATGGAATTCTGTGGTATTTTTCTCTGGAATGGTCTGGTTTGCAGTGGAATACTATGGAAGTTTACTCTAGCTTATGCTGGTTCTCTCTGGGATGCTATGATATTTTAATCGGGTCTAAGCTGGTTTTCTCTTGGATGTTAAAGTATTTGACTCTGGTATGTGTTTGTTCTGTATGGGATGCTATGGTATTTTATTCAGGTATTTGTTGGTTCTCTCTGGGATGTTATGGTAATTTTGCTCTGGTTCGAATTTGTTTTCTTTGGGATGCAATGATATTTTACACTGGTTCTTGTGTTCTCTCTGGGATGCTATGGTATTTAACTCTGGTTCGTGTTTGTTCTCTCTTGGATGCTATGGTCTATATTGGTTCTCTCTGGGAACCTATAGTATTTTACTCTGGTTCGTGTTGGTTCTCTTTGGGATGCTATCGAATTTTACTTGGATTCGTGTCGGTTCTCTCTGGGATGCTATGGTATTTTACTTGGGTTCGTATTTGTTCTCGCTGGGATGCTATGGTATTTTATTTAGGTGTATGTTGGTTCTCTCTGGGGTGCTATGGTATTTTACTAAGATATATGTTGGTTCTCTCTGAGATGCTATTGTATTTTACTCAGGTCCATGTTGGATATTTCTGGGATGATATGGTATTTTTCTCAGGTATATATTGGCTCTCTATGGAATGCTATGTTGTCTTGCTTTGGTAAGATTTGCTCTCTCCAGGATGCTATAGTATTTTGCTCTAGTTGGCGTTGGTTCTCTCTTGGTTGTTATAGTATTCTACTCTGGTTGGTGTGGTTCTCTCTGGTTTGCTATGGTATTTTACTCTGGTTGGTGTTGGCTCTCTTTGGGATGCTATGGTATTTTACTCAGGCAGATGTTGGTTCTCTCTGAGATTCTATGGTATTTTACTCAGGTAGATGTTGGTTCTCTATGGGATGCTATTGTGTCTTGCTCTGGTTTGAGATTGGTTCTTTCCGGGTTGCTATGGTATTTTACTAAGGGTTTTTTCTGGGTTGATATAGTATGCGTTGGTTCACAAATCTAAATCATGGAATTGAGATCTAGTGATTAAAAAACATATATTTACAATAGAATTCAATAGAATATTTTTTAAATTATGATTCAGAATGAAAAGTGCATTATAGTTATATTTTGTAATTATCTTACTAATATTACAAATGCGAAAGTTTGTGTGTTTAGATGTTTGTTGCTCAATCACGCCAAAACTGCTGAACGGATTCGAATGAAACTTGGTAGGTAGGTAGATTATGTCCTTGAATAACATATAGGACTATTCCCAACCTTTTATTTTACACTGATTTTACAATATTAATGTTTAATTATGTTGACATTATTTAGTTCTTGACTATGATGAGACATATGTAGTTGTTGTTTTTTTGTTTCTAGCCTCTTGTGTTGTTGCGCATACGCGTTGTTTTTTTTAGTTACAGTTGCGTTTAACAGACTTGTAATGTAATGTTTGTCGTGTCTTTGTTGTATCCAAGGTGATTGATTTCGGTAGTTATTAGACTAAAGTCAATCAGTGGTGTATTCTCTTTTAATGGCTGATGAAATGAATAACGGTACGATGAAGCGGTAAAAGCTGGTATGCTTGTATTTCAACAGTAATAATTCAACAGGTTATGGGCCCAGTCACGCTTCCTCTGCGCCGCCATTATAACGAAGTGTTAAGTTGAGGAACTTTTGTTCGTGTCGTCGCTACACATTTTGTTGCTCGTGTTGACGGTACGGTTTGTTCGTGTCGTTTGTACGTTTTGCTCGTGACGTCGGTAGGTGTATGTTGCGTCCAGTATATTTTCTTTTCTCTGCTTGCAGCAATGACGGAAAAGGACACATACGATCTCACAAAATTCGACGGCACAAATTTCGCATTGTGGAAATTTAGCGTGTCATTCTTACTTGATGCTCAAGATTTGGTAGAATTTGTGGAAGGGACAGATACAGAGCCCGACAAAGCAGCAAAACTCGACGCGTGGAAAGTATGGAAAAAATGTAAGTCAAAAACAGCAGTGATCTTATTGAGCTCAGTGGATCGGACATTTCATGTGAATTTAATAAACTGTAGGACACCGAAAGAGATCTGGGATAAACTACATTCTTTGTATGGAGACACAAGTGAAGATGCGAAACAAGATTGTTGGCAACAATTTTACGATTTTCGGATCAAGAATGGCGTGCCTGTCGCAACACAGCTAGAAAAATTTGAAACCATCTGTAAGAAACTTGATGATGCAGGTGAAAAACCACCTGATTCAGCCGTGATGTCTAAACTGCTGAACAGTTTGCCATCAAGATTCTCGGCATTTACCATGGCATGGGAGTGCACCGCAAAAGATGAGCGAAAAAAGGAGAATTTAATTGCGAGGATAATTCGTGAGGACAAAAGATTGACATCAATGGAAGAGGAGTCTTCATCACTTGCGCTGCAAGTAAAAGCCCTGCAGCTAAAACTAGATGAACAAGAAAAAATGTCATCCAATTACCAGAAGGTTAATGATTCCAAAGACAAGCGGAAGAAAAATTCCAAGAGTATTGAAGAGTTGAAAAGAAAACATCCTTGTAAGTACTGCAACGAGCTTGGTCACTGGTATCGTGAATGTGAAAAGCGAATGGCAGATGAAGGAAAAGGAAGAAAAATGAGTGATGATTCTGCATCTGCATATGTGTGTGACATTTCTGCTTTCTTCTCAGAAAAAACGGATGAGGACAAATCTGTGTGGTTGGCAGACTCGGGTGCAAGCCTCCATATGACTTTCCGCCGCGATTTTTTCAGTGAACTCAGACCGGTTGGTAAGATAAAGTTAGTTCAAATTGCAAGCGACATGATGTTACCTGTAGCAGGTATTGGCACAATATATATTCTTGCAGAGGTGCATGGAAAGAAGGTCAACCGGAAATTGACCAATGTGCTTTTAGTTCCGGATTTGAAACGAAATTTATTTTCAGTGGGAGCGATCATTGACAAAAATTTCTCATTACATAGTTACCATAATCACTGCGAGGTCCGAGAAAGAAGTGGGGCCTTATCAGCAAAAGGGGTGAGTCATGGATCGCTGTTCCGAATGCTTTTTGAGGTACAAGTTTCTTCAAAGTGTAATGTTGCAGAAGTTAACTCCCTGAAGCTGTGGCACGAAAGGTTGGGTCACATTAATGTCAATTCAATTAATGCAACGGAAAAATTTGACGCAGCTAATGGTTTAGTAATCAAAGACAAATCCAATTTTTTTCTGTGAAGCGTGTACTATGGGAAAGCATGCTCGCAAACCACATCCATCTAGCAAGAGACCAAAAGCTAATAATCCCGGTGAAAAGATTCATTCGGATGTCTGCGGTCCAGTTAATATACAGTCACCAGGTGGTTCAAAGTATTTTTTATTGTGTAAGGATGAATACTCAGGATACCGCTCTGTATTTTTCATGCATCACAAACATGAAGTGTTTGCAAAGTTCAAAGATTATGAAGCTTTTGTGACAAAGCAGACCGGCAACAACATAAAAATTCTACATACAGACAATGGCAGAGAGTACCTGTCAAATGAATTCAATGCTTTTCTGAAAAACAAAGGAATTGTTCATGAGCTGTCAACACCGTATGTTCATGAGCAGAATGGTCGGGCTGAGCGTGAAATGCGTACCATTTGTGAAAGTGCCAGATCTATGTTACTTGCCAGAAACCTTCCAGAAGAATTATGGGCTGAAGCTGTTCAGACAGCTGTGTATGTTTTGAATCGAACCCTCTCAAAACAATCTGACGGAATGACTTCCTATGAGAGATGGTTTAATGAAAAGCCAGAAATAAAACATGTGCGAGTATTTGGTTGTGATGCATACATGCATATAGCCAAGGAGACAGGCAAGAAGTTTGATCCAAAGAGCAAGAAAATGATTTTTGTTGGCTATCAGGGAGAGTCAAGGAATTATCGACTATGGGATCCTAAGACTCGAAAAATACATGTCAGCTGTGAGGTAATCTTCAATGAGAGAGTTGAAATGGCAGAGCAAGGTTTTCATAAAAAAGAGGGGAAACTTGATTTTGGTTATGAAAATCAACCATACACAGAAAATGATGTAAACCCACTACCAGTAGCTCAGGTGGAACTTGACTTTGATCATCAAGGTCAATCAGACTTAGAAGCAGCAGTGGAGCTAAGACCAGTAGTCCAGCAGCAAGTAGATGAACGAGTAGAACCACAATTGGAAGAGATTCAACTAGCATCAGGTTCAGGAAGACAACTTCGTGATCGAGACCAGCTGCGCAGACCAAGTCGCTACAATGATTCTGCGCTAGTTGTGGATACTGTGCCTACTACTTTTGAAGAGGCTGTCATGAGTTCTGAAGCTAAAAAGTGGTTACTCGCTATGAATGACGAAATGAGTGCGCTTCAACTAAACGAAACGTGGGAACTTGTGAAACTCCCAGAAAGGAAGCATGTGATCGGTTGTAAGTGGGTGTTTAATGAGAAATCAAATTCAAGTGGGGGTCTTAGATACAAGGCCAGACTTGTTGCAAAGGGGCTTGCTCAGCGAGAAGGTGTCGATTATTTTGAGACTTTTGCGCCTGTTGTTCGTTATGAATCAATTCGATTGCTTCTAGCCATTGTAGCGGGAGAAGATCTTGAAATTGCCCAATTTGATGTGAAAACGGCTTTCCTCTATGGTGAATTGAAAGAAGAGATCTATATGCAGCAACCCCCGGATTTGAAGACAAAGCACACCCTGAAGCAGTATGTAGACTTCAAAGGAGCCTGTATGGACTCAAGCAATCGCCACGTTGCTGGAACATAAAATTCGTGAAATTTTTAGAAAAAATTGTTTTCCAACCAACTGAGTGTGACCATTGCGTGTTTGCTGGCAAGGTCAAAAGAGCAACTGTATACTTAGCTCTCTATGTTGATGATGGACTTTTGATGTCAGCTTCTCAAGAAGCAATTGATGAAGTTCTGCAACATTTGAAACAGTGTTTTCAGATCACAATTGGTGACGCTAAGCATTTTATCGGCCTTGAAATTGAACGAAATCGGGAAAAACGCACTATACAAATTAGTCAGAGTGCATACATCCAGAAAATTCTACGAAGATTCTGCATGGAAGATGCAAAGCCGTCAACTGTTCCAGCTGAACCTGGCTTACACTTAAGCCAATGGCAGAGTTCAAGAGGTGAAGAAGAAAAGAAGAAACTGCATTATGTGCCATACTGTGAGGCAATTGGTTCTCTTCTTTTCGCTGCAAAAGTCAGTCGCCCTGATATTGAATATGCAGTTAATCAAGCCAGTCAATTTTTAACTAACTATGGGCAAGATCACTGGCAGGCGGTTAAGAAGATTCTCCGTTATTTAAGGGGGACAATGGATTATGGGATTGTTTACGGAGACAGTGGGAGTAACGCCACACTGAGAGGTTTTACAGATGCAGATTATGCTGGTAATGTAGATACCCGAAAATCAACTAGCGGATTTGTATTTTTGTTTAATGGGGGTGCTATCTCTTGGTCCTCTGAGAGACAAAGAGTAGTAGCACTTTCAACAACAGAGGCTGAGTACATTGCATTGTCTAATGGAACAAAGGACGCTATATGGCTACGTAGAATTATTTGTGAATTGGGTTTGAAATGTGATAAGGTCCCAATGTACGTAGATAACCAATCAGCAATTAAATTGACGAATAATCCTGAGTACCACCGAAAAACTAAGCATATTGATGTTCGTTTCCACTTTGTACGGGATGTCTATGAACGTGGTGACATTGATATAAGGTACATTGAATCCAAAGAACAACTTGCAGATGTTCTTACAAAGCCTCTGCCAAAGCATCAGTTTAATTACTTGCGAAGCAAGGTTGGTTTGAGAGACAGATCTAAATAAGTGGGAGTGTTGACATTATTTAGTTCTTGACTATGATGAGACATATGTAGTTGTTGTTTTGTTTCTAGCCTCTTGTGTTGTTGCGCATGCGCGTTGTTTTATTTAGTTACAGTTGCGTTTAACAGACTTGTAATGTAATGTTTGTCGTGTCTTTGTTGTAGCCAAGGTGATTGATTTCGGTAGTTATTAGACTAAAGTCAATCAGTGGTGTATTCTCTTTTAATGGCTGATGAAATGAATAACGGTACGATGAAGCGGTAAAAGCTGGTATGCTTGTATTTCAACAGTAATAATTCAACAAATTATTTTGCAGGTTAGATGGTGCTGCTAGTCATTTGCTATTTTTATGAAAAAAGTTCAATAGTATTTTTTGTTCTTTAGCTTACCTCACCATTTCTTAAAGTTAGTAACTATCAGGTCAAAACTAAAACTTACTCACCATTTAACCTGTAAAATATTTCTAAAGAAATAAAGTTGAAAGAATTTTTGTTGTTTTCACGTGTAAATATGAAGTCACATTTATGAAACCGGTTCAATAGTATTTTTTGTGCGTTAGTTTTAGTTTTGAACTTTTCTTTACTCACTTTAAAAAGGTGAGGTAAAGTAAACTGGTTTCTTTTTAGGTGCTGTTCAATGACTTCCTCAAATAAGAAGTTATTTTTGTGATCTATCCTCAAAAGTGGTTGAAAGATGCCGGGGAAACGTAAATCGAATTTGTCACAACGTTCGAATAAAGCTAGAATGATTAAAGTGTCCAGGAGCCAGGAAACTTCAGCCCAAGCAGAGGCTAGAAGGCTTAAACAGGCTCAACTTCAGGAAGTACGCAGAACAACCGAAACTCCAGAGCAGTCAAAGCGACGACATCAACAGCACGCTGCTTATCTGGCGTTCCAGTGAGCTTCCAAGGCGCAAGCAGAATCTCAAGTTCGGCGTGAGGAGCAAGCTCAGCGGCAGGCTAGCTTGAGAGCTGATGTCTCAGCGAGCTGTCGAAACTATAGAGGAAGCCGAATCTCGAAGACGTGCTGTTGCTGTAAGAGTGGCACTGCGGCGGCAAATCTTCAATAGAAACACGTGGAGCGTTTTTGAACATGCTGCATTAGAATACGATACAACTCTCGACTACAACAGCCATAGGCTCATAAAAATTAAGAGGATGGACAAATAGTGTAGATTATGCGGAGCATTGAAATGGGAGGAGGAAAATCCTGGGATGTGTTGTTCTGGTGGTAACGTAAATATTTCTCGAATAGGCCTACAGGAACCAGTGCAAACATTAAAAGAGCTTTTCTTATGTGAGAATGAAGAGTCACGTCGCTTTCTGAACAACATTAGAAAATATAATCGTTGCTTCCACATGACGTCGTTTGGTGTGGATAGTGTCGTTTCCATGTCACCACTGGAACGCGACCATGGACGAAGCTGTACTATGTCACTCGCCTGCAATAATTAGAGATATGTTTGCAATATTAGTGTGCACTTGCGGACTCTCTAACCCTAAACAACTGTGGGATAGATACAAAAATGCACTTTCAGAGGATATTGCGCACAGATTAAAAGAAGCGAATGATAATTTAATCATCAACGAAGCATTGAAAATAATCGAAAATAAGATCATTTCTATGACAGGAAAGGGACTCGCATATTTTGGTTTGCCTACACCACAGCAAGATGGAGAGTTGTAGTTGTAGTCAAAGAGCTCAACTACGATGCCACGGCATTACAGGCTCATGTCAATGACATGATACCACGTCTACTTCCTGAGCAGAAACACATTTTTGATACTATCTTGCATCGCATACAAAGTGAAGACGAGGGACTTTTTTTCCTCGACGCACCAGGAGGTACGGGCAAAACATTTGTTCTTAATCTTTTGTTGGCACAAATCCGTAAAGATCACAAAATATCCTTGGTGGTGGCATCTTCAGGCATCGCTGCGACTTTGCTCAGTGGCGGAAGGACTGCAAGGGCAGTGGTCGTGGTGCTCTTATGCAGCAGTGCAAGTTGATCGTCTGGGATGAATGCACGATGTCACATAAGAAGGCGGTAGAAGCGTTAAACCGTAGCCTGCAGGATATCCGTAGCAACGAGACGCTGATGGGCGGAGTGGTAGTTTTGCTCGCGGGTGATTTCAGACAGACCCTACCTGTTGTTGAGAGGGGTACTCCAGCAGATGAAATGAATGCGTGTCTCAAGGCATCACCACTGTGGGCTAGAGTTGAAAAACTTCATCTTACGTGCAATATGAGGGTCCAGCTTTATAATTACCAAGAATCTGGAGCATATGCCAGTAAACTGTTGCAAATTGGAGATGGTCACTTACAAACCAATGAAGAGGGCAAAATTACTTTTACGACGGAATTTTGCAACCCAGTAACATCGGAGAAACAGCTCATTTCTAAAGTGTTCCTAAATTTACAAACCAACATGTCTAACGAAGAGTGGTTGTGTGAGAGAGCAGTATTGTCACTAAAGAATGACTCTGTAAATAAAATTAACAAAAAAATATTAGACGGTGTAGTCGGTGAAACAAAGTTGTATACGTCGATAGATACCGTAATGGCAAGTGACGATAGTACAACCTATCCCGTAGAGTTTTTAAACTCATTGGAATTATCAGGTGTGCCGTCCTATTGTCTTGAATTGAAGATCGGCGTCCCCGTTTTGCTGATGCGTAATCTTGATGGACCCAGATTGTGCACGCATCATTGCCTACGCATCATTGACTACGCATCATTGAGCTGGGGAGAAACGTCATAAAGGCTTTTATAATCACAGGAGGATCTAAAGGAGATGAAGTTTTAATTCCACGGATTCCTATTATTCCCAACAACCTGCCTTTTCAATTTAAACCCTTACAGTTTCCATTGAAGATGGCTTTTTCTATGACTATCAACAAATCACAGGGCCAGACTTTAAAAGTAGCAGGAATCGACTTAAGAACTCCGTGTTTCTCACACGGTCAACTGTATGTCGCCTGTTCTAGAGCATCGAGTGCTCGAAACTTACATGTACTTACTGAAAACAACAATTCGTACAACGTCGTCTACAGAAACATTTTGTAGTAATATATAAGTGAAAATGTAAATCTTACTAATATTATAAATGTAAAAGTTTGTTTGTTATGATTATAATATGATTGAAATTATGTTATTTAAAATTTGTGGCTTAATATTTTGTAATTAAAGTAAATAGTAATTAGTGTAACGTAGTTTCATACTAATAAATAATAAATATGATGTAATTTTTAGCTATGTAGATCGCAAAAAACATTATTTCATTTATTTATTTATCTTACTAATTAAGAAGGTACAAATTTAAAATATTTAATTGATAATTGATAATTTTAATAATATTTATTTCTTTTACTACCAAATATTTAAAAGGGAAAATTAAAATGTTTAAGTCAAGTTAGCATCATACGGCAGAATTATTTACAGCTAGAAGTGAAAAAAACGCATAGATATTTGAAAAAAAATAAGTAGTTTATTAATGACTTTATGTAAAAATTAAAAGATTCTATCAATTATTGCGGGCGAAGCCGCGATGGGTAAAAGCTAGTGATTAATAAACGATACATTATCTAACTATGATAAAGAATATAAGGTTAACTATGCATATAATTTATTTTACAATATTTTTTAAATAGAAGTATATTCATCTCATTAGTCGTCACTTAACAAGTTATTGCAAAAAAAAAAATCTGCATTTTTAACTCTTCATGTTTCATTTACGAAATATTCCACCAATTAAAATTTGGTCAACTGTCATTTACGATATATTCTACCGTAACTTAATATGCTTTACGTGTCAAAATAAGAACATTGCTCTATAACTCGTTTTTCTGGGTTAAAGAAGATTTTGTAAATAGCAGCAGTTACTTAAAGTTACTTAAAAGATACTTATAAGTTACTTAAGAAAATCGATGGGGATTAGGCGTACAGGGTATACCACCTTAAGAAAACGCGACATAAACTCTATCGCATAGCGATGTGGAAAAGAGTTTTAAAAATCTGCAAATTGATATATAAATATTCATATATATTTGTATAAATTTTCGTTAAAACATTGAATTAGAGTAATATTAATCATAGACAGTGATATACAGCGGGCGAGGCCTGATATTTCGAGCAGTTGAGGGAGAGTACCACAATTCTTGAGGCAATTTCTCCGAAACTATAGGTCTTAGCGAATAAGTCCTATTAACTGTTTTTATAGATAATTTAATTATCTCCAATATCGGTAATAAATATTTTCACGGTCAAAATGACACAATCAAAGATATTGGAGAGAGGTCTTTTAGGGGGAGGGGGGGGACTTAGTATGTTCATCAGACCACCAAAATAAAGTGATAAACAATTTCCAGCTTTCCCATATTTATTTCCTTCAAAAAAGCGCTACCACCTGGCCCAATAAAAACAATTGAAATGTATTTTTTTTCACAATTTATATAGGACACACTGGGATCTTTATAGCACATGCCAGAAGGGGGGACGGACAAAACCTTGCTTTGCGCCCCTGCTTCTATCAAGGGCGGCACTCGGAGGAGAAGGTGGGGGACACCTCCCCCGTTACACCACCCATGATGCCCTCAACTAAAAAATCATATTCAGCACGCTGGAACATAATAAAAAACAAAATCTTACCTCATTATCAAGTTAAGGTCTCATGATTTAAAAGCCAAAGCAATTTACAAATCAAAGAAAAGAAGAGGAACAGAGTTATTTTATTCTCCTACGATTGTAAAAAAACTGCTTCTCCTTCGAATGCCCAACCAGGCTGCATACTATAGTAGGCAACTATACTACTACAATTTTAGGTATGTTGTGGGTACTCAAAAGCACCACAGAATATGAATACAGTTGGCATCCATGTCTGAATGGAAATCAGGGATATAAAGGTTCCAATGAAATTGCTCCAGATGTACTTTATACACTGATGCATACAAAACTAGATGATGAAGATTTTAATTGTGTTTGGCAATGTTCAGACAGCTATCCTGGACGGAATAAAAAAAATTGACCTTGATTGGTAGTAATGAAGTACTTTAAAGAAAAAGCCCCGAATACAATAAAGAAGATCAAATTTGTGTTTCTTATTGTAGGAAATTATTTCCTAACAATTGACAGGGTTTTAGGAATAATAGAAAAAGTTATTAGGAGTCTGGGGAAAATCGAGAGGCCTAACAAGTACATGACTATTTTTTTTAAATTTCGGGACAATTAAAAATTTGGGCTCAGAAGTGCCTGTACATAACTGGAAGCCCGTCGTTTAAGAAGATGCCAAACCTACTTAGCAATATCATTTTAAGATGTCTTTCTGTATAAGGCCCATCTTAACTATGAACACCAACGGAAGTGTTAAGGTTCAGGGTGAAGTACACAAAAAATGCGATTGTAGAGTTCCAGGATCAATAATAGAGAAGTATACTGTGTGCTCGTGTGATGGGTGGTGATGTTTAGATAACGCTCGTCATTTTTCCTCATAAAATATGGTAAGAGTTCAGGGAATTTTTTTAAGTAAAAAATCTGTCAAAAAGTGTTGTGTATCTAACGGAATAAACTATTTTGTCCCAAAGTGCAACCTGGGAAAGAATTAGAGGTTCGAGGTTCTACCTGCTTCCATGAGGGTGAAAAGCAGTATCATAAAATCGAGAAAAAATAACTGTAGTAACTGTCTTATTCGTTTTCCATCACGTAAACCTTAGAAGCTATTAAAGATAAACTGAACGAGGTCATGGTGTCCTGGGGTATTCTCGGTGCAAGTTTCTGCAGTGAATTTTGTCCACAGGCAACACGTGCACACCTCGTGCAGCACTGGAAAGAAAAGGTGAGAGTAAGCAGCTCAGGACGTGGGTCGTGTTAAGTTCTCATGACTACCAGTTTATTCCCACGGTGGCATATACAGTGGGAACATGTGGGAAACAACAGGTATAGTGCGTCAAATTCATATTGGTCATTTTTCAAACCATAACCTTGGAGGAGGACATGTAGTATATAGTACACAACAAAACTAATAACAGAAATAAATGTAATTGAAAAAGTTTAGCTATAGTGCGACCGTTACATATTGACTACCTTGGGCAAATGTTAAGAGGAGAGGGTAGGAAGTGACAAGTTAGATCATAAACTAAAAAGGACGTCGAGTGAATAGTAACTTTTTTCAGACCAAGCCAATTCTCAAAATTCTTCAATAGAAACTGAATCAGAGAGTGATACGTTGTAAACTGTATGTGAGTGTAGCCGTAGAGAAAATTTTGATTAGTTCATGTTGCTGAAATACTGACTCCTAAGTTGATCTGACAGAAATGACAGATAAGAAAGGGAGAGCTGCAGGGGTCGCCAAAGAGGACACAGATGATAAGAAAGAAGAGGAGGGAGGTTATATGGACACTGGGGAAACAAGTAAGGAGGCACCGGAGACCAATAAGAATATCTACAGGACTGCATTTGAGGAGACCTGTAGGAAAATCAGTTCTATGCTCACCAAGGTAAAGGTCAGTCAAGAAGCTGACATCAAGATAATCATACAAGAGCTGTATACAAAAATTGCTGTCAAGGATGGGAGGATAGCCAAACTAGAGATAGAGAATAGTAGCTTGAGGAAGGAGCTCAAAAATGGCCAAGAGAAGATATAGTCCAAGCCTACCTTTGCCCAAATGGCTGCTGTGAAAACATCCATAGCTGGTTCCATCCTAGAGAATTATGAGAGAATAGGAAAGAAAGGTGAGTCAGGTCTTCATATCATCCAATTAAGGGGAGGATGCAAAATCAATCCAACAAAATGTAATCGGGGAAATAGATCCATCCAAGGAGAGGATTAAAATCAAGTCAATTCGGCAGGCAGGCAAGATGGACGTAGTACAGACTGAGTCAGAGGACGATACAAATAAGATTAAATATATCATTAGTAAGATTGAGGATTTCAAATGTGAGGGACCGAGGAAGAAAAAAACCATTAATGACAATCTTTAATGTGCCTACAGAAATGACAACAAAAGAGATAAAGGAGACTCTTTATATTCAGAACTTTGAGGACAGGATAGACAGAAATGTCCTGAGGATGGGCCAAGAGAAAGAAGGATGGTAAACCACGTGGTTGAGGTTCCTCTAAAAGTCAGGAATAAAATGGTGAACACACGGATTTAAGTGAAGTTTAGCTTTGTGTCAGTGAAGGACTACCTTGTAGTTACCAGATGCAACGAATGTAGGGATCTTGGCCACATGGCCAGGTTTTTCCCAGAGCAGGATATGATGTGTGGACAATACGGGAAGGAGGGTCACAAAGTGTACCCAGTCACATTACTAAAGGGTCGTGAACGGCTGTCCGTTGTTTATGTAGAAAGTCTCGGGGTTATAAATATATAATGGTGGGGGTAGAGGTACTCAGCCGATAAAAAACATATGAGGTAGTGTAGTATTTGAAGTTTTAATTTAACAAAAAATTTACATAATAGTAATACGGTCAATTAATTTAGATGAACGAATTAGTTACATTGATAATAACCACTTTTTAGCCACCTGGGCTAGATCTCCTCTCCCCCATCTCTACAGGTTGAAATGGTAGGTAGTTGTTACAGGTCTACTCTATTTAAGTGTTAACAGGCCTGTCTCCCGATCGCGTCTGTGTCGCGTCTCACGCTTCCCCTTCCATATAATGTAAAACACAGACGCTCAAGCGAATGCACTGATTGGCCAGGAGTCCGCGCCAAAACCTCCCCCTCCCCGAAAGACCACACGTGTAAGCAACAGGTGCGTCTCCCAGCTTCCGTGTTCAGTTATCAATACATTGCACGATGCTTAAAATGAAAAATAAAAGTAATAAATTTGGATGACTCTAATATTCCAACAATGACTTTAAATAATGAAAAACTATAAGATTAAAAGTTTAAAGGCCTGAAAACGAAGTTAAGGAATTGAAATTTAAAACATGCATTGCTTACAACTTTGGTTATGATTTACATGACTTATAATTACCATAAAACCCCACACTTTCTTATAATTAACCATTTAATAGTAATAAAGAGAATTAAATTAGGCCTAGACGATCGGGAAGTGAAAAATGTATGTATCAGTTTAGTACTCTGAGTAGCTTGAGCATATTAATATATAAACAAAGGCAAACTAATGTAAATTTTAACAAGAAATGGTTGAGAACTAAGGGCCTAAGACCTTTACCACTTTACAAAAGCAGGGAGTTGCAAGGAGAAAGTTAAAACTTGCATCCCCTGCAGTAGCAGGAAAAAAACTAATTGTAAGCCCCCTAATCACCGTGAATGTTCTACATACCAAATTCTTTTGGACAGACTTATTCAAAGGACTGACTATGACTAGTACATAACTTAGAGAGATGACAGACTTACTTTCAAAAATAGTGGACAGGCAAATACATAAGAACATAAGGGGTATGACTAAAGTAGATAGGGAAAAACCTAACTCCCCTCCAGAGTGAAAAGGAATATGATTAGGGCAAAACAATAAAGAGAAAAGGTTAAGAGAACTCAGAGACCAATCACTTAGTAATAAAATATTGGGGGGAACAGTTACATCAGGCGGAAAAAGTAAGAGTGAACCTCTGAGTGTTGGGAGTATTAGTAATGTGCATGTATTTCTTCAAATTATAGCCTTGTACAAGGTTCCGCTGGAATCGGTCGATATAGGGATACTGTATAAGGAGGGAGAGCTGAGCATGGAGAATGTTGAGAGGTACGTAAATTCTGCAGATATGGTGATACACCCATGGACTAAAGGACGTATAAGAAAGTCTTGGAATATCTAAACCAATATGGTCTGGAAGTAACACGAGCATTCTACTCAAGGATGAATATGGAAGCCTTCTAGCGCAGAATGTTAATGTGTAGCTGTAATTATGCATATGGTCACGAAGAGAGGTTTGCTAGTGCTGATGGTGCTAGAGGAAGAGAATTATCGTGGTATTCAGCAACGCAGAATGAAAGCATGTCTATCTCCGAGACTATGAGGTGGTGCTATCTTAACTGATAGGAGCATATTCTCTGACTAAATTCATAAATGGTGTGGAAAGGAAAATATGGGGATACCCTGAAAAGAAGGGAATATAGTACAGGAGGGAATAATAGTAAGGTTGGTTGGGTCGAATTTGAGATATCCAGGAAAAGGAGATAGGCTGTACTGTGGACTTGAGGATGCCGAAGGTGTCTTTAAGTGAATAAGGGAGTACTTTATATCCTCAGCAAAGGTAACTGAGGAAGAATACATAAAGGACAAATTTTGGCCCTCCCATCTCGAGGGTCATCTTGAATTTAGAATAAGGATCATAGCGGAAATGTTGTTGCCAGAAGCCAAACATTGGTCAAAAATGGTTAGGAAAACCAGTACACTTGCAAGTAATAAGATTTGGTATGGGAGTTTGGCATGGGTCTATTTATCAGCAAGAACACTACTATAGGGTAATAGGGTGAACTGATAGATCACATTGAATTTCTGTGGATGGATGGCATAATGAAACATTTCAGGGACTATTAGGAAATATGTAAATAAACGGGAACGCTAATAACTTCTATAGTGCATTCACGACCTTAGTTTACTTGGATAAAAGCTCGAAAAGTTACTATAAATAGTCCCTAATGTATCCCTACGCCAACAGCTGACATCCATCACTTTGGATAACTGTAATTAAAATATATGGTAATGTATGAATGTGATAATTAACCACAGTAATTTAGGCCAATATTATTTATAGATTTATTTGAGGTTGGGCAGAAAGCTTATTAATTTTTTACTCCACTTTAAAAAATATTATTCAAGGCACTTTCACAAAAGATCTAATGGATATATCTTCAAAATGGTGACCAATGAATTTAAACCATGTGATCGATCATGATGCAAACAAGTTCTTTACAATGGTGCAGCCTCGCAGTAGATACAAATATTTCATTCAGTTAAATATTTCGAAATACGATAAAATAATCACAAAATAGTTTATTATATAATAAAATAGATTCTATTGAACTCCACACGAACTTTCTCGCTCTATTGTTTAGAAATTGAGATATTTACTCATAATTCGTAATATAATAATATACAGTAGCAAACCTGAGAACAAATTGCGCTAGACATATGTAAAACATATTTTATTCGTGGTTTTAAATTTCATAATTTTACTTTGAAAGAATTAACGTCTTCATTTGTATATTTGGACCAATAAAATATCTAGATATTGGGTCCTCGAGGGCCAACATTTCGAATTAAAATTTTGACTTCCGGTTAAAATTTTCGGCATTTTACTAGGGGATGCGTATCTTATGGTTATCGCATTGAAATAAAATTTAGTTTTTATAAATTTTGACCAATAAAATAGGTAATTATTGACTAATGAGTCTAAAATAAAAGAGATAGAATCATTATAGCCAACTTTGAGAAAATTGAATATTTCTCTTTTCATTCTCTAGTAAACTGCTATTAATTTTAGGTTAGATAGATATACACACAGAGACAGCTTTGCAAAAACCAGTTTTTAAGGTTCGGGGGATCATGAAACGTTGACATTCATCAACATCTCAGGATAGATTTTATTGACGATCGTAATACTTTACCTTCAAGTGTTGGCAAAGTCAAAAGAAAAATATATTGTGTATAGCTTGAAAACTTTTGTTCTTATAAAAATAAATTTCAATTAAAAGATAATTATTATAAATAAATCCACATGTATGTAATGTTAAGTGATTTCGTATCTCAAAGACCTACGGAGATAAAATTAAAAATTAGAATTTACGCATTAGACTGGAACCCTTATAGTCATTGTGACAAAAAGTTGAGAGTAGCCATTAGGTTTGTAATATTGAAATGTAATCAAAATCGTTAAAGCCGATTTTGATAAAAATCGATTCTTTCTCTTTCCACCTTAAAGGAAACTACCCTTAATTTTAGGGTTGTATATCCAATTACAAAAATTCACCGGGGCAAACCTATGAAAAACCTTTATATCAAGTCTTAGCCCAATCGGTAAAATAATGTAGGCTCTAGCTCGAGATACAGACTGACAGATAGCTAGATAGACAGACAAACGGCATTGCGAAAACAACTTTTTAGGCTTCGGGGGGTCATGAGACGTCGACATCCTCCAATATCTTGAGCTCAATTTTTTTTGACGATCACAATACTTGCTCTACCTGTAAGGTAGAGAGAAAGTAAAAATATTGATATTGGGTCCCCAAGGGTCAACACTTCGTATTAAAATGTCGCCTTCCTGTATAACACTTTTGACATTTTATTAGGGGTTGCACATCTTATGGTTATTGTATTGCTATTAAATTCCTCATTTATAAATGTTGACCAATAAAATAGGTAAATATTGACTATTGAATCTAAAATGGTAGAGATAGATTATTGTTGTAGAAACATTTCCCCTAAGAGGTTGAAAGAAAATAACATAAACCTTTTAAGAGACTTACTCATTTCCTACTCTATGGCATTAAAGAATTATTGCGTTAAAACTTAAGTAGTATCTCTTTGCAATTAAAGCTCACAAAATTTTATTAATATATTTGTCAATATCTCAGAAACGGATGGTTTTATAAAAATGTATCTCATATACAAGTTTTTAATTTTTAATAGTACTACACTTTTGCAATGAAAAGTTATTTAGTATCTCAAATAGTTGCGAAGATATGGAGATTTATGTTTCTCTTTAAAATACCCTAAAAGTCATTTTCACGGGAAAATGAAAATAACCAGTTTATTTAAAATCTTAATCAATGTCTAGATACGAATTTCAATCAAATTTGTTAGTGCCGATTTTGAGAAAATAGATTTTTCTATTTTTGCTTTTTATTAAACTACTCTTACTTTTGGGGTTAAAAATAAACACAAACGGCATTGCAGACACCACTTTTTAGGGTTTGGGGGGGTCATAAGACGTCGACATCCATCAACATTTCAGTTTAAATTTTTTCTACGGTCGCAATTATTTACCTTTTATGTTCGAAAAGTTAATATATAAATATATATATATATATATATATATATATATATATATATATATATATATATATAATATATAATATAAATGCGTATTGCTTGAATATTATTGGTTTTATAAAAATATGTTTCGAACAAAATATTTGTATTATAAATATTTATACATATTTGCAATAAGTAATTTCATATCTCAAATAGTTTCGGGGATATGATAAATTATATGAATTTACGCATCAGACCGGAACCCTTAAAGTCATTTTGCTGAAATATTAAGAGATTGTATTTTGTTTGAAATATTTATAGATGTTCATAAATGTAATTTAATCAAAATTGTTAGAGACGATTTTGAGAAAATCGGCTTTTTTTTTTTTGCCCTTCAGTAAACTACCCTTATTTTTCGGGTTAAAGTATTTTCTCTTTTCCAAGTAAATACGATGAATGTATTAATTTTTAATTTATGCATTATATTACACATTCTTGTTAACATTCCAAAACTTAGAATAAGTACTTTAAATTATGTTTAGGATATTGTTTCGGATTGGGTAGAAAAAGATTATTAAAAGTAATTAAATAGTGTGAGAAAACTTAAGTTTATGTTGTTTTTAATGTAAAATATAACATATAATTACAAAACTTAACCATTTATAACAAAACAGTGATATTTTACAAGTATTGGAAACCCAAAGCCTAAACATATAATTTTTGAACTGTCATCCAGGTATAAACCTATCATGAACAAACTACAACAAGGGGCCTCCATATGAAAAGTATGAAAATACAAAAAGTATGGAGAGATGTAAAATCAAGAATCCCTGGTCACATGCTATGAATGGGATGGCAATAGCTGGCCAGGAAATGAATTCTGAGATGACCATTACAAGTAGAGAGGAGATTCTGCTGCTGCAGTTTTTACATAAATAGCCCAACTACACAACCCAGTGATTAATGTACAATTACAAGGGAGCTACCATATTATAAGGGTAGGAGGCAAGATAAATAATAGATCAAAGGGAACTAAGTTGGAGGAAAAATGGGGATTAAACACTGGACTAGCTGAGATTGTATCAGAAAAGGTATCCATCCCAAATAAGGAACCAGTATTGGTAAGGTCAGGAATAGTAAGTGTGGAGGAACGGGCTAAGGCAACATCATCGGTCCTTATGGAGGCATTTGTGTTAGTACAGCAAATTTAGAAAAAGGGTACGGAAGATTACTGATGTAGTGCCGCATTTCTATCCCAAAATAGAGGAAAGCTTTCAGCTATCAAGATTGGAAGAACATCACAACCTTAACCTGGCTCTTCGTCACTTAGTAAAGAAGAGCCATGAGAAAGGTAACGCGATAACGTTTTCAACAACGGAGGCATAGGACAGAATACAGTTAAAAGCGGTAAATTTACTAACAGATATATCCAAATTAAGCGAAATTATAAACAGAGTCTTTAAAAGAAGGGAGAAAGAATGTGGGTTGGAAGAGTTATATACGCACCTTGTTCAAGCACACGGTCGCACCGCGTTTAATGCAAAAGATAAATGGCCGAGATTCTACATCCACACGTATCATCCGTGATGGAAGAAAACAATAGCTTTTGAACTGAGTAAAGAAGTAAACAAGGCAAATGGCACGTGGCTCCTCTACAACCTGAAAAAGGCAGGTTGGGAAAAGTTAAGAAGAGAGCTGGTACTACCGCAACCAGTGTCGCAGGGAGAACACATAAATCTAAAAGCGAAGGAGCTCACGTGGGCCTTGCAGACAGCCATTAGGAAAGCCATACTGGTTATGAAGGATGTCACGAGCTGTATAAGAAATCGACCATGGAATGAGCAGCTGCAAAAGCTACGTGGGGATGCAAGGAGAGCAATACGTGAATACCAAAGATGCCTAGAACCAGCAGGAAGACTCCTACTATTGAATATATACCTGCAAAGGAGAATTCCAAATACAATGAGGATTGTTAAAAATGATAGTTGGGAAAGATTTGTTAAAGAATAATTGAGGAAGAATGCATGGGGTGTACACTTTCAGATTAGAGCAGGGAAAATTAAACCCACAGCTGTAATTTCAACACTCAAGAAACCAGAAAGAGGAATGACTACCTGTTGGGTGGAATCAACTAGGCTACTAATGAATGTGTAGCTCCATGATGATAATCTGGAGGAGGGGGATGAGGAGAACGAAAGAGATAGGCAGGATATAAAAATGGCATATAATAATGAAAAGGTGATAGTGGAACCAGTAACACAGGACAAGATTAAAAGGCTAATAGCAGGAATGAGAAGAAAGAAGGCACCTGCACCTGATAGAATCAGGGTAGAGGTTATTCAGGAAAGCAGTGAACAGATAGCATCCTTAATGGCCCAGCTCATGAATGAGTGCCGGGCTCAGGGTAGAATCCCAAATGTGTGGAAGTGGAGCGAAGTGGTAATTCTGAGTAAAGGAGATGACAAATACCTGCAACTCTCAAAGTCGTGCAGACCGATATGATTGATGAATGTATGTTCAAAACTGCAAGAGAAAATTCTTGTAAGAGACTGCAAAAATATAGACAGGATGTGGCAATTTATCCTCAACAGTATGGCTTTAGAAAATGGCAGGTCTACAGAGGATGCGATTTGTGCTACTATTGGCCTGGTAGAAAAATCCAAGGCAAAATATCTGATAGGAATATTTGTGGTCATCTCAGGTACATTTGATAACCTTTGGTGGCCAGCCTTATTCAAGAGATTAAGAGAACTAAACTGTCCAGGGCGTCTCTACAAAAGCTTTAAGGACTACTGTAGAGACAAGTATGCAAACCTGAGAAGCCCAGGAATAACAATAAGCAAAAAATTAACAAAAGGATGCCTACAAGAATCGTTCAGTGGTCCGATATTTTGGGATGTTGGTCATGAGCCTGGGTAGCTTGAGATTGAAGCACTCCCTGAAGTAGTGGGGGTGGAGGGGATTGCTTTTGCTGACGACTTGCTGATAGTAGTGGAAGCAAGTTCGAGGAGGAACCTGGAAGAAAAAAGTAATAAGTTACTTGGTGGCTTGGATAAATGGTTGTAACAAGTTACAAGTAACAGTTGAAATCAAATGGCATAATACTCACCCTCCAACCTATTGGACTCTATCGCCTGCGCACAAAGCCATGACCTCTTCTCTCAAACACACTACTTCACAGACTGAACGGAGGTTGAATCGACCCTCTGCACAAGAAGAAAGCCATGACTAGGGAAAACAAGTGAAGGTGACTCAGCGCGCCTAGTTATTATTTCCTCCCCTGGACTGTTCTGGCTCATTCTACTAGTTCCCAGGATGCCCGAGATCATTCCCCGAGCTGTCCAATCTCATCCCTTCCACTCCCCTTCCCTCCTTTTCCCCCTTACTCTCTGTGGGCATATAGTTTTGTGTGCAAGCTATTTATGGCGATGTTTTGTTGGTATCAATACTCATTGTATCATCGGCTTAGCACGAGCTGAGAGCTGAAACTTAAGTTAGGGCTTAACTTCAAATATTCGAAATTCCCT
Organism: Timema cristinae; assembly: GCA_039000515.1. Classification (NCBI taxonomy): domain Eukaryota; kingdom Metazoa; phylum Arthropoda; class Insecta; order Phasmatodea; family Timematidae; genus Timema; species Timema cristinae. The sequence goes on from JBCFYV010009882.1 coordinate 30,172,655, forward strand.
ATATGCTAAATTATGGGATCGTTTCTAAATTATTTATTTGGGCATATAATTTAAATCTGTATTATGAGACCAGGATTTATATTTGGTATTATCGTGGCTATTGAGTAGCCATGTTTCTATTAGAACTTTGTCTATTGGGGATTCTAAGTTTATCCTCGATGTTAACGTAGCTTCTGTCTCGCCACATGGCGACTAGCGTTTGATTGAGCTCTCTCTTAGGCTATGGCCATCTAACTGATAATTAATTGACATCATTTGCCAAGTAATTAATGTCTGGGTAATATTCAATTTTATAAGTTTAAATTTACATTTTTGTTGTAATGAGAAAGCAGAGCACTTACATTATCAGAGTGGTTCTTTATAACGTTATAACTCAAAGGTTTACATTTTGTTTTAATGAGAAAGCAGAGCGCTTAAATTATTGGTATGACGCTTTATAACTTTATAAGTGTAAAATCTACATTTTGTTGTAATGAGAAAGCAGAGTGCTTAAATTATTAATATGGTGCGTTATAGCTTTATAACTCAAAGGTTCATAGTTTGTTGTTATGAGAAAGCTCAGCTCTTAAATAATAAGAATGGTTCCTTAAAACTTCATAATATTAAAATTTACATTTTTACTATTAGTATGGTATATAAATAAATTTACATTCTTATTATGAAGAGGGAACGGCCCTATTTATCCAGTATTGTGCTTTATAGCTTTTATTACTTCAGTGTAGCATTTTGTTGTCATGGGGAAGCAGTAAATTTAAATATTCACTATTGTATTATCTAACTTTAATGCTTCCAAATATATTTTTTTGTCATGAGGCAGTCTCTAATTTATGCCCTTATAGTTCCTAAATACTGTGTTAACGTAGTGCGTATTATTGCTACTTGAGGGTAGGGCTCTTATAACAAGATGTCTTGGTATTGTATAGCTCAAATATTATTGTCACAAAATGGCACAGTCATTAAAGTTTAATAGCACGTTATGTTTGGTATATTTTGATTGTTCATGCTACTGTTACCAGATGGGAGAACAGTTTAGGTTCAGGTTACTTCGAATCTTGACTTGTGACAAGTACATTGTTGTTTCAATTCAAAATGAGAGTTATTCTTATCCCTTATGGAAGCCACGAGGTGGTGGAGTTCTAGTGGGGACGCGGCAGTTGGCCTAAAAGGCATTTGGCCTAAAAATGAAACCAAAAGTCATTTGGCCTAAAAGGCATTTGGCCTAAAAGGCGTTTGGCCTAAAGGCATTTGGCCTAAAGGCAGTTGGCCTAAAGGCAGTTGGCCTAAAAGGCATTTGGCCTAAAAGGCAGTTGGCCTAAAGTCATTTGGCCTAAAATGTAAATTTAAAACCTTCGGTTATCTTCGGAAAGTAAAAGGTACTGTTAGTTGTTTCATCTGAATATAGATAGCACAACTGATGCAAGGTAGTTACAATATTTCTAAAAACATTGACAATATCCTACATACAACTAGATCAGTAGTTCACAAAACACTATATCACCTTTTTTATATATAGATTTCCGATATTATTTCCTTGTTAATATATCTCACGGTCATAAAGTTAACGAAAAACAATAAGAAAATCCCATTCTCAGCATCGTTTACGCTCGGTAAAATTATATGCGTACATTCAAATTATGGGGACTTTTGACAACTTATTCCGAAAGGCAAAATGAAAGTGGAAACCAATATTCAACCCACCCACTTTAAATTTGTCTGAAGTGACGCCCGATTTTCGTTTAGTGCTACTGAGATATATATGAACATTTTTTTTTATCTATTGTATTAATAATTAATATATAAATAATAGTGACGCATTAAATAAATTTTGCCAGTAAATATTACAATGGTCATATATATATATATATATATATATATATATATATATATATATATATATATATATATATATATATATATATATATATATATATATATATATATATATATATATTAGGGTGTCCCAAGATACAAGGTAAAAATTTTTTTTTGCAAAGTTGAATACGCATACCCTCTATTTTTTTCTATTTCACCTCAGTAACTTAAATAAAAAGTATTATTGCAATAAGATAACGGTAACCCGTGCCGACTTTACTTCAAACTTGAACGTGAGATCTTGTACGGGGAATACCATGGAAAGATTGTAAAATGTATGTTTCTTTGGTACATAAGACACCATTTTAATCAAAGCAGATATTTATTAACATATTACAGTAAAAGAAACATTACTGAACATATTTTCGTTTCAATGTTTGCTTTTTACAGTCATGATAGATCATCGTGTGTTCTTGTACGCAACGAAACAAAAATTGTTTTTGTTCCTCCTCAACCGTTATTAATCCATGAAAGTCCTGCATTAGTTTTACTGCTCTTTCAGCTGTATCGTTCACTGCTCTAAGTATTGATATCGTCTTTTTTGCGTCTAGAAAAGAAGCGTTATTCTCCCATGAAGAGGGACTCTCGTTGAGAAAACTATAATCAATTTTGAGTCTAGAAAACAATGAATGGCTTTTGACTGATATGAAATCATCGATGCTTTTTTCTGTAAAAAAAATGTAACAATTGCGTGATATAAATAAATAACTAAATAAACAATTACAAAATCAATGTATCAAACTCACCATACAATGAACCACAAAGTTCTTCCTTCGATGGAATGTATCTTTTCTTATGGGTCGAGAAATTTTCTCTATGTAAATTTGCCACCATTTTTAATTTTGTTTCTTCGTCCACATCATCATCAAAAAGTGCTAATACTGCTATTTCATCAGTCAAATACCATAAATGCTGGAGAAATTTCTGTAAAGCAGCTTTCGAGATATTTTCATTAACATTTTCGTAAGCTTTCAAAGATTTCAAAAAGCACAAATCTTTGTAGGGTGCTTTAACTGCCAAAATGCATTGAAGCCATGGTTTAACATAGATTGTTACGATAAACAAGCAGACATCTAACAGTTCTTTCGTATCCTTGGTGTTTTATTTCAGCTGAGAACTAAATAACGATAGTTTTAGGGAGTAAATCGCTCGGGCCATCCATATATCTTGGTGCATGGCACCCGGAGGTCTGATTTTTTTTTTTTTCTGCATCTCCACCTAAAAACACCATAGAAATTTCGATCAACTCTCGATAGTCCTCTCTGACCATAACATTTTTAAGTTCATCTCGGTAAAAGTCCAGCAAATTTTCAATTTCGGGTATGGTTATGAACAGTTCCACTGTTTCTCTATAGCACTGTATTTTAGTGGAATCGATATTTTTCCAATTCTCTTTGAGCTTTTTAAAGAGTGGAATATCGGGGCTTGTTGTCACTTGTTTAATTTTCAGATCGAACATGGCCTTTAACACCAGTTCGTATACATGATGGCGGCAAGCGAAATAAAGCATTTCCCTATCAAATTTTTGCTCGAGGAGCGTACAAGCACCATTAAAACGACCTGTATTCGAAGCCGTAATATCACAACAGAGAATTTGGACCTTGTTTTCGAGATTACAATCTAAGATCGCCTTCCAAATAGCCTGCGCCTGTTCTTTGCCTGAGGAATTATCCAGTCTCAGCACAGCAATGAGTTGTTATTTTAGTCCAAATGAAATAACAATAGGCAAGCGTTCTTCTTTCGATTTTCGAGCACTCAAAGCAGGCAACAGTTTGCCATCCCAATGTAAGGTCACTACATCCAGTACATCGTTTTGAAAATAAATTTTTATGTTTTCCGCACGTTCCTTCCGTTTTTCTGTTAGGATTCTTTGAATTGAAGACTTACTTATCGGAAATTCGTCAATGTTAAATCCAAGTGCATCAATAGTAGCTTCAAGAATAAACACAGAATCTCGCATACTTAACTGACACCTGTCTAAAGCAGCAACTAACTTTGGAGTAATAAAGTCTTTGCTCAATACTGATTTACTTGTCCCAGGTTTTGAGCTTTCGATCAGTGTTGGGAAATCTTCTGAATCTATATTTTCACTAGAATTCGAAGAGGAATCTTCTTGCAATGGTTCGTTTGATGCCGAGGATGTTGAATCGGAAACATATTTTATTCGCCGATTGTCTTCTTTGACAGCTCGAAGTCGCGCCCTTTCCTCTTTTTTGGCCAGATTTTTTATCCACTCCACCTAAGTGACCGGGTCGGCCCGGCTCTCTTTGGCGCTGCAAGAACATCCTATCTTCCTCTATTTTCATTAATTGAAGTGCATCAGCATGTGCAATGTTGAACAAATTGTCTAAATTAATTACAAATTATTGTTGTCGCCGCTTGAATACGTCTTGTAATTTCTTTGCATTTTTTTTTTGTAAGTCTCTCCAAACTTGATACACATTAACAAGCTTGCTCGCACAATTTGGCAACAATTTGGTAGGTATGCGTGCCTTTTCCCAAAATATAATACATTCGCGAATAGTGAGATTTGCACTTTCATTAACACTTAAATTCACTTCTCGAATATTGTAAAACAAAACTGCGAGAACTTGTCCATTAGACGGAAGTTTTGAACCCGTTATTTGATGTCTTATATTACCTATTAAAAATATCACTTTTTTAGAACTACGCAATTCCACTGCCATGTTCTGTTCACTGATAAAAAACCATACAAACATTTACTAATTAAACAACTTGGAATTATAAGCACATTGACACGTAGACGTGCGCTGTCCTGAGTAAACTGCTACTGACATGATTCACGGGTTGTGCAATCTCACTGTCGAAGCATTCCAAAACCTTCCTTTATCTTTTTTGTTTTATCTTTACCATTTGCAGCTGTTGGGTGCTCCGCTACAGACACGTGTCGTCAGCGTTCGCTAGCTCAAGTACACATGTACTGACTGACATGTTTAGATGCAAGTCGGCACGGGTTGCCGTGGTCCAAATTACATGAAACATTATTTACAATTGTTTTGACATAAAAGGAAAAAAATAAGAGGGTATGCGAAAAAAAATAATTAATTTCATTTTTTTGGGACACCCTAATATATATATATAAACTTAAATTATGGTTTTGACTAGATCCTTAACTCTATTATTATTATTGTTAGAATTATTATAACTATTATTATATAAAATTAGTACAGTTATTTTTTTCAAACAGTGTAACTATTTTTATTACGGTGATATTATTAACAACATGGGCTATGTTAACACAATAGGTCCTTTGTTTAAAAACTATATACTAATTTCCCTCATAGTAATTTGCAAAGCATTCTCAGGAATTATTTCAACTTGTGAAAAAAATACAAAAATTTTTATGGAATTGTCGTTGGTATTTTTTTAAGTCTTCATTAAACGTAAAAATACAAATGTGGTTGCCTCTACAGGATGATAACTTCCTAGGGCAAGAAAAACATACGAAGTAAGCAAGTGGACCTCCGAAATGCCAATGGCTGCAGCAGAGGCCAGAGGGATAAATCTGATGAGCTTTGGTTGGTAAAAATATCTCACCGCTAGGATCGCTTGTGTTCTCCCATTCCAAAAAGTGACACTCTTATAGCCTAGATGCAAACAGACGTGACTCAAGTTGGCCCGCCACATTGCCGAAAAAAAATCTTTTTTTGTCTAATCGTTTGTGCTCTATTTATGCTCATATGTGCCCGAACATGAACATTTGTTCTGTTAAACTGGCCATTTTAGAAAATATTTAATGTGTTGGGCCAACTTAAGCTCAAGCTAGCCCGCCACATATTGAAAAAACACAACATAACCAAATTTATTTAAGTCAATCCATTGTGTTCCATTTGTGCTCATATGTGCCCGAAAATGAACATTTGTGCTTTAAAATTAGAAAATATAGAGAGCATTTAATGTGGCGGGCTAACTTGAACCTTCCCTATATCATAAACTGTAGAAAAATATAGTTCAAGCTGGCCAGCCACATTTTTAAATATCAATGTAACAAAATTCTGTATTCACCATTCGTTTGTTCTTAGTTTGTGCTCATATGTGCCCGAAAATTAACGTTAGGGCTGTGAATCTAGGCCTTTTAGATAACATTTAATGAAGGCGATCCAACTAGAGCTCAAGCTAGCCCACCACATTAACTGTTTTCTAGATTTTCTAATTATAGAGCACAAATACTCATTTTTGGGCACATATGAGCACAAACTAAAAACAAACGAATGGTGAAAACAGAATTTTGTTACATTGATATTTAAAAATGTGGTGGGCCTGCTTGAATTCAATTTTTCTACAGGTTATGGTATAAGGAAGACTCAAGTTAGCCCGCCACATTAATTGTTCTTTAGATTTTATAATTTTAAAGCACAAATGTTCATTTTCGGGCACATATGAGCACAAATGGAGCACAATGGATTGACTTAAATAAATTTTGTTATGTTGTGTTTTTCAATATGTGGTGGGCTAGCTTGAGCTCAAGTTGGCCCACCACATTAAATATTTTCTAAATTGGCCAGTTTCACAGCACAAATGTTCATGTTCGGGCACATATGAGCATAAATAGAGCACAAACGATTAGACAAAAAAGGTTTTTTTCAGCAATGTGGCGGGTCAATTTGAGTTACGTGGCAAACAGGCTAAATCTTCTCTTTCTCTCTTCTCCGTCGCACTCTACAAGAGACTTTGAAGGGTGGGATTAGGCAGCAGTCCTTTCCTCCCTCCATTCCTAATAATAGCAAACGACCTTGAAGTAAACCATAACAAAAATTCATTGTTCCCCGGCAACTTTCCTTTGGTTCTTTTTCAAACCCACTAACATAATTTGTTTTGAGTTTCACGAGTTGTTGGCGGGTACCTCTGTCTTACTTCATCCTTTACTTTATATAGTTTAAATAATGTATTGATTTGTATATTTTTGTGTAAAGTTTAGTGATATCTAATTTTTTTAAATATGTATTTCATCTTCATTTTTGAAAGAAAGATTTTTACTATAAAATAATAGATAGATAATAAATAATAAATAGATTCACGTGTGATATATTTTCCCCTTGGATAACATTTTCGGAGACATCACAAATAAGGGCGATTTTAATTTGCTTTTTTAAGGAAATTACAGCAGTTAGGACTGAAGGTCTTGTTCATATTCATTAGGTGAAAAAATGTTCTGAGCAAATAAAATATGAATCATGACTCCATTTTCCATCTCGTTCAGAAGGTAATACATCTTCATCTGACATCAGAATCTTTAGGGAAGTCATGGTGTATAACACCATATCTCTTAGATTACTTTTATTGCATACGGCAACGATACAACGCTTACCCGGCATTTTCTTAGTATCGGTATGACACTTTTCGTAACCCTTCACGCATAAATAATAAGAAAGCTTACAATAAACATACAAACATTTACTATTCACATTGACTTTGGAAGCATACTTGACATAAATAAGAAGTTAGTAACGAGCGCACCCGCCTCGGTGGCGTAGATAGATAACGCTCTAGTCGTGTTGAGATCTACTGCTGAGGATGGGGAGATCGAGGTTTGAATCTCGGTCGGGTGAACTGAGGGGGGGTTTCCTCAATGGTTTTCCACTCTCCCTCCACGCAAATGCGGGTTCACTTCCACTAATTCAACCTTCCCAATTCCTAATCCATTAGCGTAATTAGTACTTAGGCGTATAACCCGAACGGGTAGTAAGACGTGGTGCTGAATAATAATTTTAAAAAATTGCTGCACTACACAGTCACATGATCTGAACAGAAGCAAGCTTGGCTAGGTTACGATCAGACGTTACAGCAGCGCTGCGTGTTAGGGTAGAGCTGAATGCTGGCCGGTAAAGTGAACGAACCTACCCTACAACTCTAGTAGCCTTAGTATAAGGAAGGACCCATCAAGATGACCAAATAAACCTTAAAATTTGAAATTTCTCAGTGAGTTGAGTAATTGCAGGAGGAAGGGGAGCTTGGAGGTCAACATTTTCAAAAACTAATATATTTAATTACTTCTCTGTATTGTAAAGAATTTAAATTTATTAATTAGGTACGGGAAACAATACAAATAGACATTTACATAATAATAATAATAATAATAATAATTATTATTATTTAATATTGCATTCTGAGAAATAGTGGTGATGGAGTATAATAGAAAAAAAAACTTTTTGAGATTAGGAAAAAAATAAAATTTTGACAGATAAATAAAGATAAATCAAATCCCAGATAGCCAAAATAACGTTAGACTCTAAATTTCTCAAAGTGGGTTGGGGAATAAGGGGTCTAAAATCTACAAAATTAATAGAAACTACTACATCTCAGTGCAGTGTCGTTAAAAATTGAATTTTGGCATGCCCGTAAATGCACCACTCCAAATAACTAATAAGCATGAGCATTTTAAAATGTAACTCCATGAAATCAAGGGAGGGGCGGGGGGAGTTATAAAAAACCTTTTATCTATAGTTTAAAATCGAAATTTGGCTGGCAGGTAGAAGAACAACTATAGATAAAGAAAGTATTCTTAAAACTATGTGTTTAAATGTGAGTTAGAGAAATTATGATTGGGGAGGAGAAGGGAAAATTTTCAAAAACCAATAGAAACAATTACTAACAGAACAATTTATTTGATAAGCTGAGGTGCTTAGTACTAGAGTGATTCATTCAAATTAATTCATGTTTAGTTAGTAAATTTAAACTATTTCTTTTGGTGTTCATTTCAACAATGTCTCTGCGTAAGCGAGCAAATATTGATGCAAAGACTGAATATATATATAAAATAGATTATATATATATTTATAAAATAGATTTTACTTCTTATAGGTAGTAGTTAATTTGTGGCTTCATCAACATACAAAGTTTTCGCCTCATACGTGTCTGAAATTGTATTTTTGGTAGTTTAGATCAGGGTTTCTCAAACTGCGAGGCGCGAAGGGATTTCAGATGAGGTGTGAACCAATTTCTCACTTCTTTCGACTTGCCTAAATTATGATTGACTAAAAAATTAATATTCTGTTTGGCCTATGAAGCAATAAAATTAATTAATATCTTACAAAACCTTACTATTTTTATAAACTTCTACAAAGCTCTTATCATAAAATAATTAAATCAATTAAATAATAAATGTCTCATTTTTGTATTTTAACGTAAACAAGTTATTTTATTCTAAGAATAAGAGTCTTAACAATTAATTTTATGTTCATATAAGGCTCAAGAGTATAGAGTTTGAGAAAACCTGGTTTAGATGATTTGCTAAAAATAAGATAATTTACCCAACTAAAATGTGAGCGAAGCCGTGGGCAAACTCGAGTAAGTTAATATGATTATAAAAAATGAATGATTGATTAATTCATTTAGCAAAATTAATAAACAAATATACTTAGAAAGACTGATAAAATATACTTTGGCACTTAAAAAAAATATATTCAAAATTCAAAATAAAACAAAATTATTAAAATGGTGTAACCACATGTATGTGCTAATTAATAAAAACGGTACGGGTACAAAACTTTTTATTTCTGGTACAAAACGGTACAAAAATTATTATTATTAGCACCACGTCTTACTACCCGTTCGGGTTATACGCACTTACGCTAATGTGTAATGGTAGGGTGATTGTGAGATGAAATGAAGGACCTACAGTTTAACGTGGAATCCGAACCACGGTGGTGGCCTGGCACTCCCCACATTAACAAGATGGCTTGTCAAAAATTAGTACAAAACCTTGGCAATGTAAAAAGTTCAACATACAAAAGTGGTACTACAGGTTAATGGACGTGCTGCTATACCTTGGGAAGTAGTAAATTGAGAAAAGACTTATATATTTTGAAACGGTAGTATATACTTTTTAACTAAACAATACACACCTCGCCATCTATTAGCATCACTACAAATCTTAACGAATGTTTCCGGAGACAGCAAAACATATTTTAATAAATGGTCTAAAAATTAACTTTACAAAAAGTCGTTTGGCCTAAAAGGCATTTGGCCTAAAAGGCGTTTGGCCTAAAGTCATTTGGCCTAAAAGGCATTTGGCCTAAAGGCATTTGGCCTAAAAGGCATTTGGCCTAAAGGCGTTTAGCCTACACTTTAGGCCAAATGCCTTTTAGGCCAAATGACGGGTACCCGTTCTAGTCACTATGTATAAATATTGTTATTGTATAAATATATAATTTATTGTTTTTCAATAAAACAATTGTTCTCTTCTAGCTCCCTGAGTACTATTTTTCTGAGAAGGTGGTTACATGGTACTAGTCCCGGCAAAGACAGCCTACATGCTGCTCAGGGAAATGCTTAAGAGATATTCTATAACTAAGATAGCAGAACAAATAATTAAAAGGAGGAAAATAGTTAGATACCTCAGGGTGACGAATGACGAGAAGCGTATCATCCTAGCTCACATGGACAACGTATGTGGGAGAGACTTGGGGGCTATGAATGGAATAGTCAGTATAGGGCAGCGGAAGTTCCACCTGCCCATAAAACTTGAACCTTATTCCTAACCCATAAACCTAATTAGTAAGGTCCAAATAAAAATAAATAAATTATACAACAAAAGGCGGATAAGAATGGGTGTTGTGAGTCATGAATACTAAGAAAATTTGGGTATGTAAACTATACCCAGAACACACAATCTGATCTGATTGCGGAACCTGCCCGCACGGTCAACCTCAATAACAAAAAAAGTCCTCCTAACAATTTACCTAACAAAAAGCCTTAGAAGTTGGGCAGTATTAAACCTAAGGATATATAAGTGAAAGAGATATTGCGTAGAAGGTGAGTCATTGAAAATGAATCATTTATTAATATTTAATATAACATGAACAATTAATAACTGGGAAAAAACCCAAAACATACAAAAAAGGTCGTGATCCCTACAGCAAAGTTTCACTTGAATAATGCGCACAATATTATAATCTTCATTAAATTTAAGTTAACAATATCGTAAGTTAAATACGTAATTATATGTCAAGAAAGTACAATACAATTTTTTTTATAATAAATCTCTCTAAAATCCTCTTTTTTATACATGAAATATAAATCGATTTAATTATTGTTTACAGCTCTCAAACACGATTAAATATCGATATAAATAATATGACTTACATCGGCTTACCCTAAACATAAATAGTATCAAAATTGTTTATTATTGATCTTACATTGATTAGTACACATTTAGTTATACTAGTCTAAATACTACTTTTTTATAATCAAAGTAAATATGGCGATTTCAGATAATCTCCTCACAAGCACTATTAGCGTCCAATAAACTAAATCCAAAAACTTCCTATTAACAACATAATCACCTACGCTATTGCCTAACTAACGTCCAATAAACTAAGCTCATATAGAGTTTTCAATTATTCTTTTACTTGCGCTATCAGCGTTAAACTCCATAACTATTATCTCATAACATTGAACCCAAAATTTAACACTAAGACAAAATATAAGTCTAAATAAAAGTTCCAAGACGTATCATTTGACCAAGCAAATGTTGTTGATATACTTCTACAAAAGTTAGATAAATATTTAGTGTGCCAAAAAGGACTTTGGTATTTCTATATTATGAAAACTATCTGAAGTTTCAGCTTAGTCATATCCGACCAATGTCTTATAATTTTGGTTTTATAAAATAAACAATTAAATAATATTTAGCCAAAAGGAATTTAGAATAAAAAAATATTTGTCGAAAGAGAATTTTGCTTACATTTTAATTCATAATCTCTGAAGCCTTAGCTTCGCCCTGCTATTGCCGAAGCCAGTCCAAGAGTTCTCTTTCAATTGCACAACCAATCTTATATATGATTTGGCACAGCTCACTGAACATAGAATGACGGGATCACAATTGGAAGGGAGGCACACCAAATAACGTAAGCAGGGGGGTAGGGGGGATCCACATGCAACATAGGCTTCCACACTATTATAGAATAATTGAGAAGTATATAGTTTATTCACTTAGTCATCTTGGACTTGGAGCTAATGTTACAAACTGATTAGACTATACCATCAGGAATTGGTGGTGTCCATAGAGGGATATGGAGCAGGAGTGTGGCACGACTGTACCGCCCTCCTTATCCTCTAATAGATAAGGGCAGGCGCACATTACACAAAAGCAAAATAAACATATAAACAATAACAAACGATAAATTGCAGAGGAGCTGACAGGACTGCATAAAAGTGAATAGGCCTTTCTCTCTGGTCTATACAACGATTGTGCTTCCGTGAACTCTCCTTAACTATCATCCGCCATGTTGGTACTATGAGCAAAGGGGAGGAGGTCGAGAATCTTATGTTTAAAGTAAGAACTTATTTACCTAGAATTAGTAAATTAAAGTTTTGAATGATTATAAGAATGTTTATTTAGAAAAGATAACAATAGAAATATGCAAACGTAAGTAACAACAATGAATAGATATATATATTTATATATAAATCTGTAGAAGATTGGGTTATGCCCATGATAATACAGTTGTCATAAAGACATAGGTTATGCCCATGATAATACAGTTGTCACAACGACATAGGTTATGCTCATGATAATATAGTTGTCATAACAACATAGTAATAATATTTAGGTGTTATTGAACCTAAGTTAAATCTATGGCCCCTTAGGGCCTCTGCGGCAATCCGCAATACAATGAATACAATATCTAGCCACCACAGGCCAACCACATAACAATAAGTTCTATTAAAACTAACTTGAAAATATTATTGGCAATCTAAGTTTACCACAATATAAAGAGAGATCCTCCAAGATTAAATAAATATACAATAAATATCAAAATTTACATAGCCGTACGGGCTATAACAATTCCCACATTAGGTAGGCAACACGCCTTACGTAGATTTATGGTGACCTACAAAAGTTAAAGTTCACCATAAATGACGATTATTTGCAGAGCCAGAAGGGCAAAAAAGGGATTCTAAAAATTATTACCCACATTAATATTTAGAATATTTTATGCCATGCCGGGCATACCTTTCCTCGTGATCTAACATATTTACAAAAGACAATATATAATGGTAATCCAAAAATAAATAATACTAGTCCCAAAGTTAATTTTGAATGTACCGGCCGAAATAGAATTTGTACCCAGCATAGATTTCTTTTAAATGAATAATATAAGTTCCAAAGATAATTTTGATGTGTACAGGCCGAAATAGAATTTATACCTTAGAATCATCCTGTCCTAATGTGGTTGTCGTATGACACAGTTGAATCAAGAAGTGATTTTACAAAGCAAACGGCCACAGTATATAAACGATATTTTTCTGAGAGGAGGGGGAACAAAGGGGAAACCTAGAACAAAGTAGAAACAAATACACAGAGTAGAGGGAAGGGATAGTAATTCATAAGAACATTCCCGGTTATCTGAGATTTTACTAGAACACCACGTGTTCAACACGAGGTCACATGCGCGTCACTCACTTCCCATGATTCAATGGGCGGCTCCACGCCCATTCCGACACGCCAATTTTTCGTTCAGTTTAACAATAACACTTGGTGTTGATGTAGTGTTCGTGGGGGAAACGAAAGTTCGATTGATGTGACTTGAGACACTTATATGGTGAACGGGGCTTTTGGTGAGTAGATTCCTTGTTTACATTTTGGTGTTGTGGAATAGTGTTTATTAGCCCATTTACTCTTCTTCGCTTGTAACGTTGATGTCAATAAACGTTACAAATCTCGCCCCCTTGATAGATGGGCGACGGGCTCTCCAGCGACTCTCGCACATCTCAGAGTCTGCAGACGGGCAATTTTCTTCTTTAAGCAAGCTCCGGTGTGTCTCATCCCCCACGGCAACATCTCACGTGACGTCGGGTATCTGGCAGCGGCACGAGAGCTCCAATATTGAGCTGTCCTCAGAAGATTTAACTCAGTCATTTTTTCAAACTCTCCAATGTAGAGGGATGGGTAGGGAGTGGCAAAACCAGGAGCGGAAGTCCTCTCAGAAATAACTATAACAGAAAATAAATAAGCAGTACCATATTCTCGATAACACATATCAAGAGTCTTTATGTCCGACTGCACCAGTTCACTTATTTTTCAACAGTCAATTTGTCTTCCAAGAGACAAGTTCCTAAACTTCACCACACAGTTCTAGCATAATTTTAGTTATATGCAAATATGACTTTCCTAATCAAGGTTCTCTATGCACTGTCCAACAGTTGCGTAACTGGAGTTCATAGACAAAATATTTTCTCACAGAAAGTTCACTGAATATCTTCATGACGAAAGTTCATTCAGTTTGTACCAAAATATAAATTAAATCCTAACAATTAACAAAAAAGTTAATTTTCTTACGTCACATTACAACACAATTTCAAAACATGCTTACACAATACCAACACATGCTTCGAAGCATGTTGATTAAGTGGACGTAACAAAATATTAATACAAAAAAGGTATTAACAAATAACTAAGCCTAACTTAACCTAAACTAGGCAGTGACTAGATAGTCACAACAATGGCCATCAAGTCACTACCCAGTGACTTCTTGACCAACTTAGTTATGGTGGGACCATTTTTAGATGGCTAACATGGGCTCTTCTCAAGAGATTCTCGTCCTCCTTGTCTTTCAGACGCACGCTGACGGGGGTGAGAAACTGATCGATCAGCCATGGACCACTCCATTTTTCACACAATTTAGCTGAGATCTTCTCGATAGCGGAGCTGAGGGGAAATTCTCTGCACAGAACGGTGTCACCGATTTTAAAGGGAACGGGGATCCTCCCTTTATTATAGTTAGCTGCTACTCTACGTTGAGCCTTTTTTAAATTTTCCAGCGCAAGACTACATCTATCTGCGTGGGGAACTACGTCGTTTTCCTCTAACAAAGGGTGGATGTCCCATACAGATAACAAGGGGTGATTTAAATCTCTTCCTAAAAAAACAGAAGCCGGGGAGGAACCAATAGAGTCGTGATATGCAGTATTGAACGCTAAATTTAAAAACTCTAACTCCTGATCCCATCTATTCTGAACCTGATGGTGGAACACAGTGAGGGCAATAACTAAATTTCTGTTGAACCTTTCTACTTGATTCGGGCCAGGATGATATGGGCTCGTAGTGATGTGCCTAATACCCCATCCAAAACACATATCCCTAAACAGTACTGATCTAAAACATGGACCGTTATCGCTTACGATGGCGCGAGGGGCTCCCAAAAAAGTCCAAATCCGTCTGCACAATGCATTGACCGTCGTGGAGGCCTTCATATCCCGTAGAGGGATTAAAAAAACAAATTTAGAAAATGCATCAATAAGTACTAAAATGCAGGTATTTCCCAGAGAGGAGCGGGTGATCGGGCCAATATAGTCTACAAAAACTTTCTCCCAAGGGTAATGAGCTACATCGGCCGAGTGCAGCCCAATACGGGAGTTCTGTGTAGGTTTAGCCTTCTGGCAATCAA
Organism: Timema cristinae; assembly: GCA_039000515.1. Taxonomy (NCBI): domain Eukaryota; kingdom Metazoa; phylum Arthropoda; class Insecta; order Phasmatodea; family Timematidae; genus Timema; species Timema cristinae. Next base: position 30,187,939 of record JBCFYV010009882.1, read on the forward strand.
TGCAATGCTAACCCAGGACTTGACGTCACTATACAGGCCGGGCCAAAAGAACTCATGAGAAATTTTTCGGACTGTCTTTAAAACACCTAGATGTCCTCCAAAAGTAGAATTATGAAAATACTTTATTAGCATTGGTCTCACAGCAAGTGGAGCAACTACCTTCCTCCCCTTTCCCTGAACATTGTAAGAAACTAACAAACCTCTAAATAATCCAAACGATCCCACCTTCTCTCCTTTCTCGAGCCGCTCTATGATGTTTACACACCAGGGGTCGTTGCGTTGGTGATCACTAATAGAGATAAATGACTCAGGGATGGTTTTTATAACACAGGATGTGACGTTCATCTCGTCAGAAGCTACCGGGGCCTGGTCTTCAGCGACGCGCGATAAGGCGTCGGCAGTAACATTGTTTTTTCCGGAAATATGATGAGTAGTGAACTTGAAACGAGATAACCGCCAAACCCACCTACCGATTTTACCAAGTTGCTTGGGATGCCGCCACATCCAAGCGAGAGCCATATTGTCCGTGTACAACTCGAACTCTCTCTGTTCGAGGTAGTCGGCAAATCGCTCGACCCCAAAAATGCAAGCGATACATTCTTTCTCGTAAGCACTATATTTTCGCTCAGAATCCGTGAGCGTCCGGCTGGCAAAAGCAACTGGCCTAACACCTTCAGAAGATCTTTGGGACAACACAGCACCCAGGGCTATTGAGGATGCGTCCACATGAAGTAAGAAAGGACTTGCAAAATCGGGCATCCTAAGGACCTCTGGGGAGATAAGTTTTTTCTTGAGGGTATCAAAAGCCTGAGATTGGGCTTCGCCCCAAACAAAGGTAGCTCCCTTTTTTTTGAGTGAATTAAGGGGCGCGGCAATGTCAGAAAACATGGGAATAAAACGAGAGTAGTAAGCGCACATACCGATAAATCTCATGACCCCTTTCAGATTCCTGGGGGGTGGGTATTCTATGATCGGCTTAATCCTCTCGGGGTCAATAAGCAAGTTACCAGAAGAGATCACATAACCCAAGTAATTAATCGAGGGTTTAGCCCATACTACTTTGTCCGGGTTCACGGTCAATCCAACCTTGCGTAAGCGAGACAATACACTATCAAGATGGACAACATGATCCTCGATGTTATCACTATACACACAAATGTCATCAAGGTAATTAAAAACATATTTATATTTAAGATCAGAAAAGATATGGTCGAGGACGTGACTCAGCTCTTGACCTCCTATGCTACAACCCAGGGGTACTCTGTTAAACTCATATTGCTGCCAAGGCGTCACAAAAGCAGTATATTTCTTGGAAGGTTCAGTTAAGGAACACTGTAGAAAACTAGCGTTGAGGTCGATGACGCTAAATACCTTGGCTCTGCCCCGATATTGAAACGCAGATTCCACACTGGGCATGGGGTAAGGGTCAAATTGGATTTTCTTATTTATTTTGCGATAATCTACAATCAATCTGTGCCCTTCTCCCTTCTTTGGAATTATGAAAGCGGGGCTTGCGTAGGGGAAATGGAAGGACGGATCACCCCTTTACCTCAAGATCATGAATGAGTTGTCTGAAGATCTCCATTTTTGGGGGGCGTATGAATATGGGCCAGACCTAACCGGGACGTTGTCCTCTACAACAATGTTATATGGCATAAATCACACTTTCCTAGCCTTGTAGTGATAACGTCAGGGAATCTCGCAATAACCTCCTGAATGACCACATCATAATTATCTAAATAAACAAACGATGGACAGGAAGACACATCACTCAAAGGAATTTTGACTTTGGGGGCAAATTCAAAATATAGTTCTCTCCGAGACAGATTTAACACAGCTCCAGTTTGCCACAAAAAATCATTTCCTAAAATGACTTCATACGGAATCGAGGGCACACAAAACATTTTTCTTACCCAGGAGAAACCAGACATTTTGATGGATAATGAGACCATACGGTCAACAGTCAACAAACTACCATTACCTAACAAAATTTTTTTTTTCTTCCACAACTTCTAGACTATAGTTAACCAGACTCTCAATCTTCTTAAGTAACTCTAAACTAATAAAGGACGCACAGGAACCAGAGTCTAATAATGCGTACCCATCATAAGTACCTATCGCTATTCTAACCACAGGTGGATGGGGGGGGACATTTCCTTCTATTGGGACGCGCAGCGGGACCTCCATTAACACTACGCGTTATAAGTTTCCCAAGGGACACTGGCGCTGATAGTGCCCAAGTTGACGGCACCTGAAACACCTAACTCTAGATTTATCTGAGAGGAGAGAGGGTTTGCTCTTATAGTCCAAGTTAGTCCTACTTCTTGACTGAGAGGGGGGCCTATACTGTTCGGGCATTCTTTTAGAAGAGGGGTTTACGCTTCCCACAATGGCCGGTTTCCTACAGACACCCGCCGGATGGGCCTCTAAATATTCTCCCTCCGCTTGTAAAGACCCTTCAATACTCGAAGCGAGATTATACAATTCTGAAATAGTACATGGTTTAAAAGAGAAAACAAAGTGCCTACGAGTAAGGGGGGACACATTTTCCAAAATTAACTCTACCACTTCCCTTTCCGAGAGCTCAAGATTTAAAATCCCCGCCGCTTCGGAGATCGACAAAATAAATAATCTAAGCGACTCATCAGGAAATTGGAAGCGGTGCACAAAAATATTACTAAGTCTCTGTCTCTCTCTCTTGTTCACCAAGGATTCTAAAGCTCTATCCCTAACACTGTTCCAAGAGAGACCTAACTGGATACCCTGAGAAATAACATGGGCTAAAAAACCCGATGTCTTACCAATACACAAAGTTAAAAACTCGGGTCTCCAACTAATTTAAGTTTGTTCACTCTATCCACTGCTAACAGGAATTGAAATAGCTCAGTGCTAGATTGACCGTCGCAAGTAACGATATCCTTTAAACAATCTCTGGCCATATTTAATTTAAATTTAATGGAGGGGGTAGTAAGCGGTGGGTTCCCAACGCTATTGGGAGTCGGTTCCCCTACTTCAAGCCTATTACCTACGCCTACTTCTTCCTTCTCCTGGTCTAAAGGGGCTTGGCTCACGCTAAGGGCGGGTTCACCAGAATAAGGATCGCTGGACTTACTTAAACTCTGGGAAAGAAGAGTCCGCAACTGGCTAACTGTGGCAGTGGGGGGGTGCAGGATTTTTCTCAGGTCCAGCTCCGCTATGAGTTCCTCTCCCTTGAGCGCGTACACTTCGGACTTTGAAGAAATCCGGCTCATTCCAGTGGCGGAGTCCATGGGGCCGAGGAAAAAGATTTTATGAAAAAACAAATATTCAACAATGATATTAGTCCGAAACGCTCACTTCTGCAATGCAGATTGCGCGATGTGTACCGCCCCTCCTTTCCTCTAATAATAAGGGGAGGCGACATTACACAAAAGCAAAATAAACATATAAACAATAACAAAAAGATAAAAAGCGAGACTGACGGACGCATAAAAGTGAATAGGCCTTTTTCTTGGTTATACAAGATTTTGCTTCCTAACTTCCCTTAAAATAATCCGCCATTTGGGACATACAAAGGGAAAGGCGAAATTTATGTTTAAAGTAAAACTTTTACCTAGAATTAGTAAATTAAAATTTTTTAAAGATTTTAAAAATTTTATTTAGAAAAGATAACAAAAGAAATATGCAAATAAGTAACAACAATTTAATAATTTAATATTAAATAATTGTAAAGATTGGGGTTTCCCATGAAATACAGTTTTCATAAACAAGGTTTTTGCCCTGATAATACAGTTCACAAAGACATAGGTTTTGCTCAGAAAATAAGTTGTCATAAAACTAGTAAAAATATTTAGGTGTTATTTAACCTAATTAAATCTAGGGGCCCCTTTGGGGCCCCTGCGGCAATCCGCAATACAAAGAATACAATCTACCCCCACAGCCCCAAACCCCATAACCAAAAAGTTCTATTTAAAAATAACTTGAAAATATTATTGGCAATCTAAGTTACCCAATATAAAAGAGATCCTCCAAATTAAAATATTTCAATAAATATCAAAATTTACATGCCGTAGGGCATAAAAAAATTTCCCCAAGGGGCAAACGCCTTCGAATTTATGGTTTACCCAAAAAATTAAAGTTCACCATAAATGCGATTATTTGCGACCAAAGGGGAAAAAAGGATTTTAAAAATTAAAACCCAATTTAAAATTTAAATATTTTATGCCATGCCGGGCATTTCCTTCCCTGATCTAAAATATTTACAAAAAAAAAATTTAAAAGGGAATCCAAAAATAAATAAAACAGTCCCAAAATTAATTTTGAATGTACGGCCGAAATAAATTTGTACCCCGCTTTTATTTCTTTTAAATGAATAATTTAAAGTTCCAAAGTAATTTGATGTGTACAGGCCGAAAAAGAAATTTATACTAAATACCTGTCCTAATGTGGTTCATGACGTTTAATCAAGAATGATTTTAAAAAAGCAAACGCCCCAAATAAATAAACAATTTCTGAGAGGAGGGGGCAAAAAGGAAACCTAGACAAATAGAAAAAATACACAAGTAAGGGGAAGGATATAATTCATAAAACATTCCCCCTTATCTGAATTTTTCTAGAAAAACCCCCGTTTCAACAATCACATGCGCGCACTCCCATCCAAATTCAATGGGGGGCTCCCGCCCATTCCGACACGCCAATTTTTCGTTCAGTTTAACAATAACACTTGGTGTTTGATGTAGTGTTCGTGGGGGAAACGAAAGTTCGATTGATGTGACTTGAGACACTTTATGGTGAACGGGGCTTTTGGTGAGTAGATTCCTTGTTTACATTTTGGTGTTGTGAATAGTGTTTATTAGCCCATTTACTCTTCTTCGCTTGTAACGTTGATGTCAATAAACGTTACACGACAACTGAGAGGGAACAGAGCTAAAAAGAAACTCACACACCTTCAGAGGAAAATTCTCATGAAATTTTCTGGGGCCTACAAAATAGTACCAACAAACGCGTGTGTGTCACCCTAGGTGTCTGGCCTCTATACTTAGAGGTACGAAAAAGAGCCACTGGATATTGGCTTAGAAAATGGAAGTTAGATGAACTAATAGATTAACAACCAACGGTGTAAGTACCAAGGATTATATAAGATAGACCCTCCTGGGGGAGTGGAAAAGAAGACTGGAAAAGAGTACCAAAGGTAAAAGGACATTCCAGTTATTTCCGAACGTACAAGAAATACTAAAAAATGAAACATATTCAACCTTCCCAGGGACTTGTACACTATATCACAAGGCAGATCATATATCGAACGTCCCTCTTTAGGATGAATTTGAGTGAAATCAGTCTTTGCTGTTGTGGAGGAGAGGCGACACCCGGGGAAACGTGACTTGGAATGTATATTTACGAAAAGGGAAAGAGCAGAGCTACTAATGCCTATACAGGCCAATGCCACATACCATATGAGGGATGTGGACCAATGGAGCTACATCTATGAGATAGCGGACAGGGTATCGAAATCAGAAAGGGACAGAATCTATGAACAAACTAAAATGAAAGAAGAAGACAAAGACAGGACCAAGACTTGAGACAAAACAGACAGGAAGAAACAACTGAGGAATAAGTGATAGGTGAAGACGAGGGAGACGTAGAGGAGAAGCAACATTAAACTCAGACGAGACGTTACCAAACTGGTGAAACAAAACTCAGAAAGTGTAATAAAAGGGAGGGTGGACTAGATTTTGTTGGACTCTGGATATATCTAGAGCTCTAGCGAGGAAAGGCGTCTCAAGGATATCAGTGATGAATTTTATTGTTGAACCAGGGACGCCTGGATATCGGCTAGGGAAGAAGGAAGGTAAAGTTGATATAGCTTAGACGTTGGAAGTTGTCCTTACTCAAAGAACCCTGCTTGCTTGGAAAACAAGCGTGATGGTGGGCTGGAGGTATCAAGCACTCCAGGGATGTCTTCTGTCCACGATAGGAAGAGACCAGAAAAAAAAAAAGAATATGGGACTCCCTACAATGAAAATATATAAACTATTGTGTAGACGATGGCAATAGGTGTAAGTTGTAAAGTTAGATTTAAGCTCCAAAGTTGGCATATCAAAAGGAAAAAATGTATATAGTAAAAATAACTTCAATGGGGTAAGAAGGACAAGTATAGTTTATAAGAGTAGCTAGTACGGCGTATGGCGCCACTTTGGGCCCGTATGCAAGAACGAGTAGGAGTAAAGGCGGAGAAGGAGTAAAGGCGGAGGACGGTTGATTTGCTTGCTAGGACGAGCGCGCGTGCGCGCTCATGAGTAATCTCAAAGCGCGCGGGCGCGTGCTTGAGTAATTTCCAAAGGTTGGTCCCGACCAGCCTTCAGCTATACTCCTATCCCTTATACATAGGTTTACTCCTATCCCTTATAACACAGGGCTACCCCAGCGCGGCGCGCATGAGCAATAGAGATGTCAAATAGCTGTTATTTTGTTTTGTGTTGTCAAGAAAATATGGCGCTACATGACTACCGGCTTGTCGCGTATTTAGATGTTATCGACGACTATTTTGAAGAGGAGGATAATCAAGTTGCTGTGATTCAGCGGAGGCATGTTAGGGATTTCCAGGATCTTTTCAGGCTTATTCTGACGAACAATTTCGTCGTAGATTTCGATTTTCGAAGGAAGTTGTTCGGCAGAATATCTTGCCTATGTTGGAAATGGACAATCCCGAAACACAACGAGGGCTTCCACTGCTTCCTCTACAGCAACTGTTGATTGCCCTACGGTTTTACGCCACGGGAAGCTTTCAGGTAATTCTAAATTGTAATCAGTATTATCTAAAAGGTTATATTTATTATTACTAAACTTACAATAAAAAATGGTTCATAACTGTGTTTTTTCTAGAGGGAACCACTAATTTGAATTGTTGCATTGAATACAATAATAAGTTTTTATTGGTTTTTGTAAGGTATTATTTAACGATAAATTTAGTAAGTTTATTTTATATAATAATGTTACTGATAAATATTCCTTCCATTGTTTTTGTATTATGTTATTGAAGCCAGTAAGTTTAGGCTAATTGATTGTTTTGTGACTGATACAATAGCTGTTGGGATTTTAGGATGTTGGGTGAAGTTTAATATTTATTTATGTATAGAGAAAGAAAGTGACATTTGTTTTACTACTGGTGGTTTGTTAAAAATACAAAAAATATTCATTGTAGGCCAAAAAACTTGCCTTTAAAAAATCATGGTAGGTATAGTATGTATTATTCATCCTATTTTACGCCATTTATTTCCTAAAAAACAAAAAATATTTATATCAGCTGTACATTATTCCAAGCATTAAACCACGTAGAATCAATTTTAAAAAAATCCAAAAATCACTTTTTACTTAAATAAGAAAAATTTCCACTCGGCCTAAGCGATGGGTATCTCTCGGTTGTTCTAAAATAAATTTGGACACATTACACTAAAAACACCAAACATAATTTACACTGTCTTAAAAAGTTGTAAAAACTGTTTATAACGACCACAGTTTACTTTACGTTCATAGTAAATTTAACCTCAAGCATTTTTGACTCAACTTGATGTAAGTGATCACAAGTTGCCATAATGACAAACTTATATATGAAGTAAATTGTGAAGTCTTTGAAATACAATTAGTTTAAATATTAATTATTATGACACTTATCCAACCCATTTAACCTAACCTTTCTTGTGTTAAAAATTAAATTTATTTTAATAGATAAAATAAAACTACCCATTGTAATAATTAAACATGGACAGTACACATACCTTACGCAGAATCAAAGAAGTCATAGGGCCCAGAACTTATTCCTATCATTTTATAAAATAGTAGGCTAACTTTGTTCTTCTATTTTTAGATTGTTAGTGGGGACCTGTACCATGTTGACCAGTCAACGGTATCGCGTGTCGTCAAAAAAATATCAATTCGATTGGCCGAAAACGTGCGACATGTGGTGAAGTTTCCCACTACAGAAGCTGAGCTGGAAGCTGTAAGAGTGCAGTTCTATAACAAGGCCAATTTTCCTGGAGTTTTAGGCTGCATCGACTGCACTCACATTCCTGTCCAGAACCCTGGGGGTCCGAATGGAGAACTATTTAGGTACCCTTATCCCAAACCTTTATTGATATATTTTTTTTAATATACTTTCCTGAAAATATCGTAAAATATACTGTATTTTAATTGAATATATCAACTCATTAAAAATTAATTCAATATTTTTACTCACAAGGAAATAACAAATCCATTGATACTTTAATTATATATTTTGTAATAATATAATTTTTACAACATTACTACACCTCTATAAACCTTAAGTCCAAATATAAACACAACAATACCAACATGTTTAATTAATTATCGTTCACAATATTACATAATCTTATACAATTATAGTCAAATAATTTAATGTTTTAATATTGATAAAGTGTCTAATTTATTTGCAATCGAACAGCGAAAGGTCAGATAAAGTCAGCCGAGTAAATACCCTAATGGTGGTTAAGCTAGACTAGAAAAGCACCTTGATAATGTATTTATAACATATTTTAGGTCTAAAATAAAATATAGTTCAAAATATCAGTTTTATTTTAATAGCACACTTATGATTAAAAGTGAACATACAAAACAAACCAATACTAAAGTCTATTACTTATATGTTTGTTTTTACAAATTTCTGGTACAATATAAAGTAAAATGTGTCATGGCTTCCTATTTTAAACCATTCTGCATTTAAGTTTATACTGTGATTTGAGGTTAGGCCAACAACTTTAAAGGAGCAATTGTTTTAAGTTATGCTTAACATACTAGAATATTAAATAGGACTAATATAAAGAAAGTGTAAGAGTTGACTTAATAAATACTATTATTTATTTTAGAATAGTTAATCTTATAGGCTTTTGTGATATAAAAATATAAAAACATAATTTTTTCTTGAATCATTTTGGCAGGGATAGGAACTTTGGGATTCTAGAGATTTAATAAAACTTTTTTTACTATACAATTTCTTTAAAAAAAGTGTTCTGCTATTTATATGTTTCAGAAATCGCAAGGGATATATGTCCCTCAATGTCCAAGCTGTTGTCGGTCCCAACAGGGAAATTACGACATGGTCTCTCGTTGGCCAGGATCCACCCATGACAGTCTGTATATTCGACAACAGCAACGTCAAGGCAAGGTTTGAGAATGGGCATTTACAAGGCAAACTGTTGGGTGACAATGGATACCACAGTTGCCCTATTTGTTCACTCCCATTCTTGACCAGCGGGTTAACACTCCAGGACATAGACGGTGAGATTCACAAAACATACCAAATCAAATAACGTTCAGCAATAAATAGTATTTTAACAAATCTCTATTAAAGGCTCATATAAACTTGCACAGAGGTAAGGGGGCTTATGATTTATTAGCGGGGTCTTAGGAGTTAATTAACTGTAGTTTCTTAACCCACTTCGGTGGCTGCATGGTCTAAGGCCTCAATTTCACAATAGACTGGCTGACGATGACGAGAAGATCAGGGTTCGATCCCGCTCGAGTACACTCGGGCTGGATTTTCCTAAATGGTTTGCACACAAATGTGGGTACACTTACTTTTAAATAGTATCGTAAAATAGCACATCGGCATCTAAACTCAATAGGTTATAAGACGCTATGATAAGACCTCTTGTTATCAGATTTCCTTGAAATAGGCCTACAGTATAAATTTACACCTCCTGACAGTAGCAGTGACTCTTAATATAATAAAGGGTTGCTCACATATTTAGTCTAATTTCTCATACTCTCATATAATATTTACAATCTGAATGTCGAATTAGAATTTACCTAACTCTATTTTTGAGGGCTTGGCATGATCTTGTCTCTTTATCACAAAGTAATGTATCGAGTTTATCCCTGGGTGAAGGAGCCAATATTTTATGCTTGGCAATATCCCTAAACATTCTTGCACATCTCTACAGTAACTTATTAAAGTAAAATATTTATTATCCTTGACCTTTCAATTTAAGTTATAAGAACCTGCAATCTTAAGAGTTGAAATTTATACAGGTACAACATAGCGCACAGAGGAACAAGAATGACAGTGGAACAGTTTTTTGGGGTTTGGAAACGAAGATTTCCATGCCTTCAGCGGAAGCTCTGCACACACATTCGGACCAGCAGGGCCATCGTCTGTGCATGTGCTGTACTGTACAATGTTGGACTCAGGCACAATGATAACAATGTCCCTGATATTGAACTCGAGGTATTTTTTTCCTTTTCTTACTGTGTTAGCCATTGGGGGGTTGTCTATAATAAGAAAAAACTATTAAAGAAGGTAGACACCACTCTAAATAATCAAACAAGTCTTAAAATTTGAAATTTCAAAGTTGATTTTTGTGAAATGGAAGGAAGATGGGGGATTAGGGGGGATTTAAAACTAATGAAAACAACTTACAAAAAAGAGGGGGTGTGAAAACTTAATTTGGTAGAAAGGTTTTGGAACTACGCTACATAACCGTGTGATATTTCAAATTTTAAACTGGGACTCTAGCTAAATATTTTAATTTTCTTGGTAAAAGTTTTTGAAATGGGGGAGAAAGGGGTTTTGAAATTTGTTAAAGTTATATAAAAAACAACTTCTCATTTTGGTTTCATGTTTTGTCATATAGTTTAAACCACTTGAGGATTAATAAATAAAATATTCAAGATATGTTGTGTATTCCTTTAGTTGTATATTCTTAAAAAAAAAAGCTACTTAAAGATTCCCCGTGCATTGAGTGGGCACACCAGCTAGCTTTGAATAATACATTTATTGCTTCAAATCAATTGGTTCAGGATCATTTTTGTACTCAATAAACATAAATGTAATGTTTTATTTGGAAAAAAAAAAGGACTAGTCTATTGATGTTTGTTACAAAGATAAATTGCTCTTTTATTGAATTGGATGTGAATATATTAGTTATATTCATCAATCTTTTGTGCCAGAGATATGTTGATGTGCTGTGAGAAATCTTCATGGAGAGTTCCTCCGAGGCCGAGCTATAAGGGATAACTTCATACGCCAGTACTTTGATTAAGGTAAATAAAATTTGTTTGCTAGTTTATATTAAAATTTGTTTGCTAGTTTATATTATGTGTACTAATGTACTTTATTATTTAATTTGATCATTGACTTCATTGCCTAGTGTCAACACTAGATCAGCTGGCAATGTCTTTGCTTTACCGCATGGACTTACACCACCTGGAGGTCTTTGCTTCACCACATTTACACCACCTGGGGGTCTTTGCTTCACCACATTTACACCACCTGTGGGTCTTTGCTTCACCGCATGGACTTACACCACCTGGAGGTCTTTGCTTCACCACATTTACACCACTGGGGGTCTTTGCTTCACCGCATGGACTTACACCACCTGGGGTCTTTGCTTCATCGCATGGACTTACACCACCTGGGGGTCTTTGCTCACCGCATGGACTTACACCACCTGGAGGTCTTTGCTTCATCGCATGGACTTACACCACCTGGGGGTCTTTGCTTCACCGCATGGACTTACACCACCTAAGAGCCTGGGCATCACCGCATGGACTTACACCACCTGGAGGTCTTTGCTACACCACATTTACACCACCTGGGGGTCTTTGCTTCACCACATGGACTCACACCCCCTGAGAGACCTGACTTAACCACCTATGCACCCTTGGACTAACATCAGTTGGAAACTTGTTAGAATCATTACAGGGGGTGAACCAAAACATCGGTAATGTGACCATAGCTGGTTCCAAGTCCAGTTTAGAAACACAGAGGAACGATGTCTTTGTTCTTGTATCAAAACATATACAAAATGTGGACAGTTTTCATCTATTACACTTCCTATCGATCATCTTGGACCTACAGGCCTTTACTGAAGTGGAGCTTGATGGGAACAGCAGTTTCCCCGCTAATTTTATGGCAGGTATTTTATTTTAATGAATGTTCCAAAGAAGACCTACACGTTAGCTCAGTCAGTAGCACGTCTTCCTACTAAGCTAAGGATCCTGGGTTTAATTCCCGGCATGGCCGAACATATATCTTTGATGAAAATATGGTTAACCCTTTCACATTGAAAAGATAACGTCCAGGAAACTGAATATTGTTTCTGTCCTAGGCTTAAGTTTATAAGGCATATGAGGCTACGAAAGGCTTAGCAAGCCGGCAGTGGAAAAATATTTTGCTTGAATAAAAAACTGACCCAGACCATAGGCTGGAGAAATAATTATAATGGATGGATGGATGTTCCAATGTAGGAGAGGAAACTAATATTTTATTTCTACCCCGAGTAGATTTTTAATCCCTTTATGCTAAGGTGGGTATATTGTTTGGTAAATTCAACTTCAAATTCTTAAATTTTGAATTTATTAATAAAAAATCTACAAACACCAATATTTGTATCCAAGTACACAATAAGTTGTACTGTGTTTATCGCCCAATTTTGGTGTAAAACTTGTGTGCTATAAGAATACACAATCCTGTCAGTTTCTTAGTAATTTTTTTTTTGTCACTTTGTCATACTACCTGGTCAGGTTATATGCATACATACTGAAACACTAACGGGTCTGGGATGAGGAAGCGCGAGTTAAAAGAGTTACCCACATTTTCAAGGAGAAAGTGAAAAGCAATTTAACAAATACCACCTCGGTATACTCAACTAGGATTCAAACCACAATCTCCCAGTCTTGTTTATTGTGAGTGAACCTTAGACCATATGGCCACCAAAGTGACTTTATTTAGTTTTTTTACTTGCACAATATTGTAATTTACTATGTAAAATCAGTATAAGCTACTTAGCTCCATCAGTTCTAAAGAAATATAGTAAATAAAAGGTAATAGGTCAACATTAAATTTAATGATTTTTTATATGTAAAACAATAGATAAAGAGGCTTGTTGGCTTGTGATTTACTGTTCATATACAAGGATAGACTGAGTAAAAATAGCATACAACTTTGGTTTGAACAGTGAATGAACCCATGACACAACACAAATTTACACACCTCAAGTAGACAGCGGAAACCCTTAAGAGCCCATTAAAACTGACTTGAATCAGTGAACACGATTAACAAGTCTAGTCACATAGTTGGAGTTGAGGATGGTCAAGACATTTTTTTAAATTGTAAGATTGTTTCGATTTTTAAATAAAATATAGTTTTCAACAATATATTTTTTAGCTATATCAACATTTATTATGTTTACATAATTTAAAACTGAGTTTTAAGAAATTTGAATCCAGCCACACACCTTATTTACAATTAGATCAACTACTTCTGTTACAAATTTTCTATGTGAGATCAAATGATTTATTTTTTTATTGTATTGGTAATGGATAAAAATTTTATAATAAAGGCATTGGTAAAAATAAAGATCTATAAAATAATATTCATTTGATTGTTTGAGTTTGAAAAACACATGTAACATTGAGTTTATTTCTATCATATTTGATGTTTTTCTACTAAATTGATTATTTTGTTTTTGTTTATTGTGATTTCTTAGTAGAAAAAAAGTTATATTTACTATAGTGGGAGAAAATAGTATGTTCAATCAAAGGCATGATTCAAATTAAATATATTCCTAGACAAAAATGTCAAAAGTAATCATTAATCAACAATGATTCCTACCCTTAGTCTAACTATGCAGAAGCAACCTAATGTTCATTTATCAGAGCACACTCCAAATTAACACTTTCTAGTTCATCAAAGAGAAAGTTGATTCACTTAAATGCAGATGTAAAAGATAATATTAGTGTTAAAAATAAATGTAATAAATAAATATAATTGATGTGAATGTTTTTTTCAATACTTTAAATACCATAGTCAAATTTAAAGGTATTTTTCTAAGTTCTATTTTTAGCTTTTGGTACAGTTTCATATATAACTATATAAGATAGAGAACAAATATATTTTTGCTCTTGTGTCGTCGGCTAGAAGTGATAGGAATGCATGTACCAGTAAGCAGTTCTCAACATTTGAAGGAAACCATGTCTTTTGTAGCTCCTGCAGAGTCATTTATATTCTTGCATTTCAAAACTCAGAGAGAACCTGAGAGCATGGGGAGGGAGGGTTAATAAATGATTCTTCAATTTCCAATCATAATTGGTGCTATTTGGGCGATCCTAACAGTGGTCGCTGAAAGCCCGCTCACTGTGATGTGTGTCACGGCGAGTTGTGTCATCTGATTGTCGCATGATGAGAAAGTCACAAGGTGTATGCAGTGTCTAATTGACAACCCATATTCTTTTCTTGTCACCCTGGCAGCTGTCACCAGTGTTGGTGATGTCCAGCCCCTGCCGTCGTGAAAATATGATGTGGAGAGTCAGAATTACAGGGAATTTATGAAAGATATTTGAAATGGTGAAGACAGTATGAGAAATCCCTGAAGGTGGTAGGGCTATTAGGGTGGTTGTTAGGTATATAAGTGCACTTTTGCTTGTAACACGTACCAAATAATGGCGAAAATAATTTAGTGAGAAAGAAATATTATATCTATTGGAATTGTAGAAACAAAAAAAAACATATATGGGACCTAATTGGGAAAATGTGAAGAAAAGTATGAAGGAGAGCACGGCGAAGAAACACTTGAGGTTGCTGCCCTTTCTGGCTCCAGCAGTCTTTGGAGCTGTGCGCGGTGTTTTGCTTTTGCTACCTGGAGTGCTAAGCTTCGCAATCGGCCTGGGGTTGAGCCACTTCTTCTGCCTGCTAGCCTTGGCTTCCAAAAGCCGTGTCTCTAACGCAAGCCTGACACGCTGTCGCTCAACCTCCAGATGGTGCAGCTCCTCGGCCCTCTGCTGGCGCCTTATGGCCTCCTGGTGGTTCAACTTGGCCTCTGCCAAGCGCTCACGGTGTAGCTCCTTCTCGTGTTCGAGCCACACCTTCTCTCGTTCCTCGTGCGCTCGGAGAGTCCTTTTCAGCAGTCCTGGGCGGGTTAATGTTGGGGAAGGGAGAGAGGAGTGGTGGTGGTGGTGGTGGTGGTGTAAGGAAAGTGATAGAGAGTGAGATAGAGAGGGTGGCGGAGATGGGGGTGGTGGCGAGGGGGATAGGGAGGAAGAGGGGAATGGTGGTGGGGGTGGTGTGAAGGAAGGTGGTGGTGGGGGGGAAGAGGGGGGATGGTGGTGACAAAAGATGATTTGGGAAAAGGTGCCCGAGGCTTTTGAGAATCTGGTGTGACAAATGGTTTGGGCTGGCTTGGAAAATGTTGTAGTTGGGGAATCTGCAAAATAAAGGTTTTAGTATAAACTTTGAAAAGCATAACTAGTCCCCAGTTTAAATTTGGGAAAGGGAAATTTTTATTAAATTTTAAGTGTTACTAAAACAGCTTTCATAAGTCAGGTGTCAAGTCATGTGATTTCAGCTGCACTTTCGTTTAATATCAAAGAAAAACCCACTAAGGGATAGCAACATTTTTTCCTTTTTGTATACTGCACAGATAAGTTTTTTTTTTGCTTGTTTTTGAAAGTTTTTAAATTTAGGGGTCTCATTGCACTTTGTTAGCAAATTGTTTTTAAATTTTTTTCCACTTTAATTACTTTTTTTTCGAAAAAGTTTTTTTTTAAAAAAAAAAATTTAAAAAACGCTGCGGGTTTAAAACAGATGAAAGTTTGTTTTGGGATTTTGGGCCCATTAAAATTTTTGAACTTTTTATTTTTAAATTTAACACTCACAATGAGAAGGTTTACACATGTTTTGAAAATTAAAAAAATTTTTTTTCAAAAGGACGGCTTAACTTATGGGGACAATTTGGGGATTATTTGTTTCCTTAAAGACTTCATCCAAAAATTACTAGACACGTTCTTTTTCAGATTAAATTTTTCAAAAAAAGGGTTGTTTTTCAAAAGTTAGAATATTTTTTAACAATTAAGTTATAAAAAATTAATTTTAAAAATTTAATTTTTAAATTTTCGTAAACCACCATGAAAATTAAGCCTTTTTTGGGAAAAGGGGTTGTTAATTTTTTTGTTTTTTAAAAATTTTTTTAAATTTTTAGACCAAAACCTACCCTTCCCCAAAACCTTTTTTTGTTTATAAATATAAATAAACTAAAATAAAAATTGTTTTTTTATGTGTGCCCCTCTTTTAAATAGGGAACCTTTTAAGGGTCTTAATTTTTCCCGCATAGCCTACCTGTTGTATTTAGTACCCCAAAATGGTAGGCCAGAAAACAGTTGGCCTGTAGCCGAAAGAGCGCGTTACGTCTGGATGGAGATTCGTTGACGCTTGGCAGCTGCATCCTCCATTCCCAACTGTATTTTCCCCCCCATTCGTAACCAAAGGGGTTAGTTAATATGGGGGGTTTCCCCCTCGACCTGGGGAAATTTGGGGCTTTTTGGGGTTTGTGGGGCCCCTCCCCCGGTTTTGTCTTTCATTTCCCGTGTTTCTTCCCCTTTAGTTCTTCTTCCTTCTTGCCTTAACATTGCCCCAATGTTTTCGAAAGTGAGGAGGAGCGCTTAAAAATGTTTCAAAAAATTAATTTATAAAAAAAGTTACAACTAAAGTCTAATGAATCAATCTGTATTCATCTGTGTTAGAAGTTAAAAACTAGTTTTTTAATTTTTTTAGAATGACTTTGTTAGCTTTTTTAGGATTATTTTAGTAATGATATAGGTTAATTCTTTGTAACTAGGCCTATTACAAAAATAGTAGGGCCTATTGGGTTAAGATATTACTTTTGGTTTTTTAAGTACTTGAAAAACCCAGTAAAACCTACCTGTACCAAACCTCTTTTAAATTAAAAGGTGAAAAGTAGGTTTGTTCAATTTGTAATTTTTTAAAATTTCCCCTATTCTTTTTTGGGAATTGCAAAAAATTTTTTTTCCCAAAATTTGGTTATTTTCCCAAAAAAATTTTTTTTAAAGAAAAAGTTAGTAAAAACCAAAATTTAAAAACTACTCCATTTTTTAGTTTTAGAAATAATTTTTTTGGGTTTTAAAAAGAGGTGATGTTATAACGTTTTTAGGGCAGTTATTGCAGTTTTGAGGTTTGATAAAAAAAGTGCTCCAAAAATAACGCCTTGAAATTTGTGCCTACCTTGGGAAAAAGAAATATTTTAATAATTTGATTTTACTTGGGTTTATTTCTAAAGGGGTGATTTCCCAAATTTCTAAAAAAAATATTTAAATCATTAAATAAAGGATCCAAGCTAGAAAAAGTGTACGATCAAAAATGGGAAATTACCTTTTGGAAATTTTCCGGAAGAGTTAAAAAACCCACAAAATTTTAAAAGCTCTCTTCTTAAGTGCGATTGTCCCAACATCTGTTTTTTCTTGATTCTACAATTGGAAACCTCCTGATTAGTTCCAATGCATACAATTTTTCTTTATCACTAAATGCCAAACCTTTGCCTGCTGCCACCGCCATTTCAATAAATGCGCGGTCATATTTAAGCAGGTTTGCAAACCTTACAAGCAAAATCGACACTTTAGAAGGCGGTGGATCTAGTGAATTTTATTTCCCCTGGAGATGTGGTACTTCTGTATAATATTTCATCACGTGACCTTGAGTAACTCAAGCCAGACGTTCTAGAACGACACGGATTCCTTCCTCAAGAGTAGCTGACTCCGCCTTTACTCCTCCTTTACTCCTACTCCAACATCGTTCTTGCATACCGGCCTTTAACTTCGACACTGATTGGACGTGACCACGCCCTCGTTCTCTGATTGGCTGTTGATTTTCTCCATCTCTTCCCGCCCTCCTCATCCTCCTGACCCCATTCCACTCCTCCTGACCCTTTTCCCCATCCCTGACTCCCTTTTCAGTGTCACAGACTTGTTGGTTTTTGTTCCTAACATTTTGGTACCTGTATTTTCTTGTTTAATTTGTTTTTTATGTATACTCATTGCATTTTTAATTGTGCTCAATGGTTTATTTATGTATGCTAATTGTTTTATTTGTACTCATTGGTTAGTTGACTGGGTAGGGAACGGGTTGGGACGTTGGAGTTTTTTTATTTATTTATTGTTGTACAGTCCACGGCGTCGGGGGTTCCTCCCTCGTCATCAGAGGGAACAAGGAGCACGAAATCTTCCTGACAGCAGCGTAGTGAAGAGTGTGACCACCGAGCAGCTGATAGCGTATCACGGCCGTAAGGCCCCTTTCACTTATCCTTCACTCCCCACCCTCCTTACATCACCACGGCACAGAATGAACTAAGTTACACTGACTGCTCCCTCAATTTTTTGGACTGCCTTTCACATAACCCTTTCACTCCCCTCACTTCGTCATACCCCTCTCTTCTTGTGGTCGGGGGGGGGGGGGTCAGACCCAAAATTTGATGTCACAACAAACCTAGCTTCTATTAAAATGTTGAAAAGAGAGTGCCAACGACCCTTGCTGAAGACCCCCAAGGCCGCTTAGCACATTGGTCACGGCCTTCTGAAGGTCGCTGGTTAGCTGTGCTTTCCCCGCACCACCCCAAGGCTGCTTGGCACTTAAGTCGTGGCCTTTTGAAGGCCGCAAGTTCAGTTGCGCTTTCTACTGACAGCTCTGGGGCCAAGGATTCGATTTCCCCCCGCCAGAATTCGATGAGCCTTACCTTTAGACGGCGTGCATACCGGAATTCGAACCTCGATATCATTAGCACGGCTAATGTCTTTAGAACGGCCGCACTTCTGCACCCCCGCCATTTTGCCGGTCGAACAGGTAGAATGTGTTCATGCATTTACTTCAAACGTTGATCACCGGCCGTTTAGTGACAGCTTAAGCCATGTGAACATCGATGCAAGTATACAATGCATTTTGACGGTAGATTGCAACCCAAGTATAAAGTGAAATCAACCGTTTTATTTCTCAAGCAACTTATAACAACAGAAAAAATTATTTAATGTTTGCAAATATATTTTAACGAAATTATATATAAAAACTACATATATTCATAAGTATAACAGAACTGAATACTGATGACTCATTGCCTGGTGACAGTTTGGTGGGGTCGACAAGACAAGTCGAAACAAGAATAGATCGTGACCTTGAATGATTTCGCAATGGGCTTTCCTTGATGACTTGGTGCCAGATTGGTGGCTCGAATAGACAGGAATAGATCATGGCCTTGAAACAGTGAGCTAGGTCATGATTCTGGAAACCCTTGCCCTTGGCAATGGAGGTTTTTCCCGGTGATGTTGCAACTAGTCATTGCAATGTCGCAGCCCCCTATGTGATAGTGGTTTATCCGGTGGTGTCGCAACTAGAGAGCATTGACACAGCTTTAATTATGCACAATCAGGGCCTCGGAATCCTCAGTTAGGGGCTGCTATCCCGCACCACCAAAGTTTACTAAAATCGCTTGTTTGGTGACATGCTTGGATGTAGGTATCTGTCATGGATCGGAGGAGTAATGTAGAAATGTTCCAGAGTTTACGTTGAATGAGGGAGAGTAGAAAACTACCCCCAGATCGCCTGAGCAAGATTCAAGCCCATGACTCCCCTGCCATAACTATATGAGTGACACGTACCCTTTCTGGGAAAACGTGCGTTAGTGATGATTAAGAAAATGTTCCTGAGGGAGAAATACCTACAGCTTACACGGCGGAGATTCGATTTCCGCCCCGCCGTAATAAATGAGCCTGACATTTAGACAGTGTGCACACCGGGATTCAAACATCAATATCTTTAGTATAGCTAAGGTATTTTATAATGTTCGTTCTTCCTGCACCCCCACCATTTTCTGGTTGACCAGATTTTTCTAGACCATGTAGGATGTGTACCTTCATTTAATTGTAGTGAGAAAATCAAACGATGATCATTCTGGCATCAGCAGTCTAGTGATGCCTTAGACCATGTGACCATCGATGCAAGTATACAAATTTAGATGGCGCAAACTTCGGGATCCAAACCTTGATATCTTTAGCAGAGCTAATGTCTGTTATAACGGTCGTACTTCCTGCACCCCCCACCATTTCGCTGGTCGACAATATTTTTCTAAACCAGGTAGAATGTGTACCCGCATTTGCTTCAAAGTTGATCACAGGCCGTCTAGTGACGCGTTAGACCATGCGACCATCGATACAAGTATACAATGCATTGTGATGGAAGATTTCTACCCAAGGACTTAGTATTTTTTTTTGCCAGTGATGGGATTCAAATATGGTTGGATGAATTAATGGTTTCATTATCTACCTTCACGCAAATAAGGGCACATTTACCTTTTAAATTATTCATAACTAGCAATCCCACATGGCGTTGCCCATGACCCACTGTGGTATTGTGTTAAATATAGCCTAATTAAAAATTTAAAAATCCGGCTTCGAGGTGCATTCGGACTTCTCCCGTACAGATCTCTGCGTGCCGTAGACTTGGCTGGGCATTGCACACAATCAATTAAACAAACAAACAGACAACCTACCTACCTACCTTTTATTATTATAGATTCCTATTCCATTAATATAAATATGCGGATAGCCATACGGGCGGTCCGGCACGCAAGAGGAAAAACAAGATCGAAAATCTCAATATCGAGATTTTATTCCCACTTTACTCTAACGAGATTCGAATTGAATCCTAGAGATGAACATGACAGTGAGCACTGTCTCATCAAACTACAGTCCATTTTCATAGGAACAACTAGAAAAGCCACTAGATCTAATTTCACGTATTCATACGTTAAGACTATTATAAAATTCCCTGTTCCATTAATATAAATATGTGAATAGCCCAGACGGCCGGTCCGGCACGCAATAAAGAATACAAGATCAAAAATCTCAATATTGAGATTTATTTCCACTGCACCCCAACGAGATTGGAACCGAATCTTAGAGATGAACATGACAGCTGATCACTGTCTCACGAACTACAGTCCCATTTTCATAGGAACAACTAGAAAAGCCACTCGATCTAATTTAACATTATTCATAAGTCAAGACAAGTGATCTGCAGCAACTATTTTGTTATACTATTATTACCTATAGAATATCACCGATACTGTAGTATTATTTTATAATGTTGGCCGAAAAAAGTTTGTATATTCTAAAAGTCTCTTTGTATAAAAATTGGAATCTACATATAAGCAGTTGT
This sequence comes from Timema cristinae, assembly GCA_039000515.1. NCBI lineage: Eukaryota > Metazoa > Arthropoda > Insecta > Phasmatodea > Timematidae > Timema > Timema cristinae. The sequence goes on from JBCFYV010009882.1 coordinate 30,208,925, forward strand.
TTTTCACAGCGTTTTTTTTTTTACTAATGGTTCGGGATTTACTACACTTCTTCCCCCGTCAAGTTAATCTAGTGCGAGCCAGACGACTTGTATCCCCGCGACTACCTATATATAAAATATTAGTGTCACTGTACTTATTTAACAATGAGAGGGTGAAATCATAAGCAAAACCTTCCAAGTGCAGGTATGGGTTCAAACTACATCCCTCAGTACACCCGGCCGAGATTAGAACCTCTATCTCCCCGTTATCAGCAGTCTATAGCCAAGTTCGAGAGTAGAGCGTTAGACAATGGGCCCACTGAAGCAGTGATTACCACTTTGTCCTCTAGTGTAGGCCAGTTTACTATCTATTACTCTCTTTTAGCACCGCGTCTAACTAACCGTTAGGGTTATAATACGCTTAAGTACTATTTACGCTAATGGACTATGAGTTGGGAAGGTTGCACCCATATTTGTGGGGGGAGGGAGAGTGGAAAAAACACCCCAGTTCACCCGACCGAAACTCGATCCTCGATCTCCCCCGTCCTCAGTAGTCTAGCCTAACACGAATCTGCCACGTAATCCAACTGGGTCACCGAGCGGGTATCTATCACTCTGCACTCTCTTTAGAGCGTTTAACAATCTTTACGAGGCTGGCTCTTCTCTGTGTACACTTCAACTAAACCAAATATTATAACAGATTGAAATAAGATGCAGAACGCGAGTCCAACCAGATTAGGAATTGGGAAATTTGAATCCACATTTGCATGGAAGGGAGTAAGGAAATGTTCCAACGTTTACGTGGAGGGAGAGTGGAAACCATTTAGTGAGTGCTACCAACAGTACACTTTGGCAGATATTCAAATCCCCCATCACATATTCGAACCCTAATATCTTTTGCCGGGTGCTTCATGGCCTGTAGACGCCAAACCCAGAGAACAGTATGTTGTGGATTTGTTTAGCTTACCATGAATATTTATTAAAACTTATAAGGTCCGTTTACAATATACACACACAAACATACACACAGCCTCCCATCGTTTCTAATTGTCTAATATTTAACACAAGAAAGAATTAAGGCTACCGGTCTTTCTACCCGTCTGGGACACAACCGTAGAGGATGAGTGAGGAAACCGAGCTCAGTACACACACACGACAGGGACTCAAACCACGACCCCCCCCCCCCCAACCCGTCACAATTTATTTAGTAACACGTGGTACACGGTGATGCTCTTATTCCTTTATAGATTTGGTTGTATATTAAATAATTATTTTGGACTGCACTTATTAACCATAATATAAGAGTTTAGTTTTGAATATCGAAATGACAGTACGCTATAATATTTATCATTATTAACACGTGTTTTTTAATTTTCAAACTGTAGTAAACCAATCTGGAAAACTAATATCGAGCCAGGCGCTGGAGGTCGGCCGTCCTCCCGACAAAAAGCCTACCAACATTTGTTTTGTGTGATAACCACTCTCAGCATGTACGTGTGTAAACGATTAAGTATTAATTACGCTAACGGATTGATAATTGGGAAGTTTGAATTTAGAGGAAGTGCGCCAGCATTTGTGTAGAGGGAGAGCAGAAACCACCCCAAGTTTACCCAACAGAGATTAGAACCTAGAACTCCTCCGTCCGCGACCATCTGGCTCTACACGAAACAAGCGCGTCAGTCAACTACGCAACGAGGTAAATTATTCTAGAAACAACAATTTTATTAAACACAATTTTAAATATTATTTAATGCTAAAAACAATATTTTGTTGACATAGTAAATAACATTTACACAAAATAAATTAGCCACTTAATAACAAAAAAATTTAATATCCACATTATATTTTGATGAAATAATATATAACTTTTACAAAAATTCATAAATCATATTAAATACAACTTAAATTCATTTAATGCTCGAGGACTATATTTTGTTGACATAAAAAATAGCATTTACATAAAACAAATAAGCCTCTTAAACAATCAAGAAATTTAATGTCACGTTAATATTTTGATGGAATAATATAAAACTTTTACAAAAATTCATAAGTAATAATAAATATCATTTAATGTTCGAAACTATAATTTTTGTACTAAAAATAACATTCACCAAAAATTAATTAGCCACATTAACCGTAATCCAAAATTATAGGAGGTGCATCCCCATTTTGGAAGGAGGGAGAGTGGAAAGTATATTGGAAAAACCTCCCTAAATACGCTCGACGCTGATTAAGGAATCTATATAATTATTATTTTTAAATTAAGTACTATGCAATGGATTTGTTTAACTTACCCTGAATATTTATTAAAACATATAATAGTCCATGTACAATACACGCGCGCACACACACACACACAACCACACACAGACATCACACACACAGCCTCCTGTCGTTCTACATGTCTAATATTTAACAGAAGAAAAAAATTAAGGCTGAATAAATTATATTTTACTATGGGAATTTATCTCAATTTTCCAGAGTCGTAGGTGGAAAACGATTATGAACATTTACCCCGAAAATAATTTTCTGCGTGGTCAAACCCCGACCTTCCATAACTTGTTTCTAAAATTGAGACTCAAACGTGATCTGGCACGCATATTTTTATAGATAACACGAACTTGACACATTTTAGCACCGCGTCTTACTACCCATTCGGTTATGCGCTTAAGTACTAATTACGCTAATGGATTAGGAATTGGGAAATTTGAGCCCACATTTGCGTAGCAGGAGAGTGATAACTACCCCCAGGTCTACGACAGCACTCTCAGTATACTAAACTACAAGGGGGTTCGAATACTGGTCTACTGGCTGCCACCTTCTTTTGTCAGTTAGGGTCTCCAGCTCAAATGATTATATTTGACATAGGTTTGGTAACAACATAATTCTTTATTTTGAAATAATGAATATTACTCTAAGGGGTTAATGACAAGGACGTGAACCCGCATTTGCGTGGAGAGAGATTGGGAAACACCTTACTGGAATCCGATCTTCCCGTAGAACATCATGACGCGAAGATAATATCGGGCTTCGAGCCCCTGTTGTGTGTACCTACTGTCATAAACATACTAGCTGTTATGCATTGTAGGCCTGATGCTTTAGATGGCGTTGTGGTGTGAATTTCCATTTCTACTTCCACGGAAATTCTGTATACTTTAATTATATCACCTATTAGTTTCCTATAAATTTTAGAGTGTTATTTAGGCGGGAGTTTGGATCTCGGCTAATTAGTATGTATTATATTATTAGTATTTATATGTTTTATAAAGAATGTTCCTCGGATCATATTAAATAACAAAATTAAATGTCCTATGATAAACTGATTCACTTTTACAAAGCCGTATGCATTTTTATATAAAAGTCATTGTTAACCTTGAAATCTCGAGCTGTTGCATTGCCCATAGCTAATTCTGAAATAAAAAAGGCATACCATTAATACCAATACATAAATAATTATAAGATTAATTATGTTCACTCATATGAACACTTTTTTATATATATCTATTAGTGTTATCAAATTAAATTAAATACTGTACGGTACTGGCGAGAAAGTGAAAATTTATCGGTCAAAGCTAATTTAGTAATGGTCAAAAAGATGTTGTTTTAAAAATGTAAATAATAATATGTGAAAATATTGATAGATGTATGTGGTCGATTATTATTATGCTAATTCAGTGGCGTTTTGGGAAATGGTTTGGAATCGTACATGGCCAAACGCTATATTGACGTGCAGCTGTGAATGCATGAATCAATTTTCTAACATAGGACCAGAAGTAGGCCACTTGTTAATAATATTCATCATGCAAGTCTTTAATGATTTATTTGGATTATTATACTCACTGTTTTATTAGGTTTTTTTTAAAGTCCGTATTTTTTATTGGTTATGTATAGCTACTAACGCTACAGCACCTAGATGACAATTTTTTATGTATGGATAAGCCCCTAACTTAATGTCAAAGAAGCCATCATAATTATAAACAAGCGTGTATAAAATAAATAAGATTTATGTCATCATAAAATTAAATGCCTAAGATTAGTATATAGGAATTTTAACTTACATGATTTTGTCAACACTCTCCCTGAATATTCCTTTATAAATGTTCTAGCTGGCCAATAAATATAAACTCGTCGTAAACATCTGATTGTTCAGTCTCAAATTATTATATCATTCTATTCGCAAATTGACACCAAATTATCTTCTTATCAACCAAATAAAAAATATAAATTGCCATGCTTCTTTGCAAATACGTCAACCATCATTAAAAATGCTCTTACTACTGTAACAATACAAGAGTTGTATTATACAATCGAAGCCCACCCAAACCAATGCTGCATAGACTATCGTCAGAAGTAGTAAGAGCGCGTCTTTAATCAGTGTCTGGCAATAAGCCAACAACTGACGTATCAGATATGGTGACATCCCGGAATGCATTTGATTAGAGGTCACAGATTTGAATGATATTAGTGCGAGGCCGTAATTAATTGTGTGTACGTGACATCATAAGATAATTAAGGACGTATGAGAGTATGACGTCACATTATATATTAGATTTGAATAATATTAATGTGACTGACGATATAAGATAATTAATTGTGCAGGAGTGTTTACAGTGTCGTCGATAGTATTGTGACGTCAGCCTGTGTGACGTTCCGGAATGCATTTGTACGTCACATTAGATTTGAATGAATAATAATATTAAATGTTGAGGTACAGTTAATGTATTATGACTTTTCATGTATATGTCGTAACTAACAATACTCTACTCATTATGTTTTTATGACTAAAATATAACATTTAAACGTTTGGAAAATTTTACCCTCAACTGAGTTTATTATTAAGTATAAACCTAAATATTAACCAACTTGTTTTCGTATGTTTCCATACTGTGAGTTTTAAAAAAAATGACAAACATGTTTTAAACTGTTGGAAAATTTTAATCTCAACTGAGTTTGTATTCAGTGTAAACATGAAATCCATCTGTGTAAAATAAAACCAGTTTTAAAAGTGTTAGCGCCAAGATAGTTTCTGTTAGACAAGTTTTAAGTGAATACGAATTTTAATTCAGTTTAAATGTTTAGTTATTTATATCAAATTAAAATAATTGAAATAAATAGACTAGATTTAAACATGTTTATCAGCTATGAAAACTTTATTTTTAGAATGCATTCTTTTAAAAATTAATAACTAAACAACATACATGATTAAAATTTATTTTAATTTATAATTTCATAGACAGTAGAACGTTTGAATTATTAATGACGTTATACTTAATTATACACTAAAAAAGTTATATTGGTCTCATTACTAATATATAATTTAAATGAGAGGGAAATATTACTAGAAATGAAAAAAAATACAAGTTTTTTCTCATTAATTATAATAAAAATACACAGATTTCCCATATAATTGTTATATGAATACATAAAACCATTATGAACAGATATTAGTTGCAAAGTAAAATTATAAATAGTGTTTAGTTGTTACTTTATTTCAATTCCATCATGAATTAATACAGACATTGATTTATAAGGTCAATTCTCTCTGTACAGATGTTGGAATACTTCTTAGGTAGGAAAAAGCCTACTATATTATCTTTTAAATAGGTTTTTTTTTCATAAATACCTCTACCGAACTTGGTATATACAGATTTCACACATAATTGTTATATGAATACACTAGATAGCTGTTGCCCGCGGCTTTGCTCACCTGAAAGTTGATTATATACAAAATACGAAAATATACATATGTATTTACAGATTAATTTAAAATATTACGTTACGTTGATGACCATAACTTGACCTCAGATCAAAAATAATGCAAGTCCGATACTAACTTTCACCCCTTTTTCATCCCTTATTAAATAAAATTTCCAAAGTTCCTTAAACACGTATTTATTTGTTTTACGTCAATAAGCGAAATACAAAATTTTGTTTATGTAACTTTCAAAATGACGGACTTTCATACATATTATCATTACATATCATATCCCCTATTTTGACCCCTTTGGGGTGGAATTTTCTAAAATCCTTTCTTAGTGGGTGCCTACATAACAAAATGAATATACAGTCCGAATTTCATGCTTGTAGCCTTGATAGTTTGCGCTCGGCGATGATGAATCAGTCAGTCAGTCAGTCAGTCAGGACATGTTATTTTATAAGTATAGATAAAACAATTATGAACAGATATTAGTTAGTGTTTAGTAGTTACTTTTATTTCAATTTTTAACCAGATTTACCAAGAATAAAAAACTATTAAGCGGTTTGTTCTATTCTAAGCTTGATAGAATTATCATCCCCTATTCCCTCATAGATTAATACATACTTGGATTTATTAATAAGGTCAATATGTCATTTGAACAAATGTTTGAAAACTTCTGGGGCAAGAAAAAGCCTACGATGTTATCTTTTAAATAGGCTTTCACATAAACACCTCTATCAGCCTTGGTGTCTTTTTCATTAAAAGATATAATATTCTAGTATTGTATTCTCCTTTAAACTTCTTAGAGAAATTTATTGATGTCATCGGGCTTGGCTGAGTTGAAGTCGTTTATAAACTTGTCCATACCTTGAAAAAAATTCAAACAAATATATATATATATATATATACTATAGAAATAATAATAAGACAGAAACTATTAAAAAATAAATTAAAAAATTACAAATTACCTTGATTTACTCTGATGTAGGATTATCTGAACTCAGTATCCTCAATATGGCGACGTTTTAAATGACTGAAGGTGACTGTTTGAACACAAGTCTGTATCTGATAGCTAATTAATAATTCTGATGTCTTAAATACCAACGTATTTCTGTAATTTCTACCTCTCAAGGTGAACAACATCCAGTATCCAACTTTTAATTAGATATTCAGGATGCTCAAAATATTCAAGTTTATTCTCACTACCATCTAACAATCAAGTCACGTTTATAAAGACAAGGCCTACACGAATCTTTTCTAATTAGATATTCAGAACGCACTCGGCTAGTTGGTGAAGCTGGCTGATGGGCTTGTCGACTGATCATGATGGCTTATTTCCAACTCTTTTTTGTCCTTGGTATTAGAAGACATCCAACGATGTTCAATATAATTAGTTAATCATCTTCTAGTGGATCAATTGTAAGACAGGATATAGTTAGGAATTATGGAAAATTTACATCAAAATAATATGTAAATCAAACAAATATTTGTAAATTGTATATTTTATTTATAATCAATAAACCAAAATACAATTTATATATATATATATATCAAAGTTCTATATTATTATCGATGCAACAATTGTAAGACAGGATGTAGTTAGGAATTATGAAAATAATATGTAAATTGTATATTAATAATATACAATATTACATTTAATTAATTTATAATATCTATTAATATATATTCCCATGACAATAAATTCACAACATGTACGTTTGAATTGTGGACAGTAGTTATGTGATGATGTCTTGAAACATTTCTCCGAACAACATGTGATATGTAATTTTTATGTTATATCCTGGATGTTCTCTGTAATCTTCACGTACTATATTTTTACAGTAAAATAACTTGGCTGTTCAAGACTAATTTCAAGTTATTTATCTTCTTCATATTCTTTTACAATTAATAGCATCCAATACTGCTTTGCTTGTGCTGAAAGTTGAAACAATTGCTCCTGCTAAGTCAGACCATATGTTTCAATTTTATAAACTCTCCGGATAGAACAAATATTGTAAATTGTATATTTTATTTTATAATCAATAAACCAAAATACAATATATATATATATATATATATATATTATATATATATATATAAAATTTCTATATAATTAGCGATGGATCAATTGTAAGACAGGATGTAATTAGGAATTATGAAAATAATATGTAAATCAAACAAATATTGTAAATTGTATATTAATAAAATACAATATTACATTATAATTAATTTATAATATCTATTAATTTATATTTTTTTTTCAGAGCCAATTCAGCATGAAGGCCTCCCAAGAAACAAATTCACAACATGTACGTTTGAATTGTGGACAGTAGTTATATGATGATTGCTTGAAACATTTCTCCGAACAATGTGATATGTAATTTTTATGTTATATCCTGGATGCTCTCTGTAATCTTCACGTTCTATATTTCCAGTAAAATAACTTGGCTGTTCAGACTAATTTCAAGTTCTTTATCCTCCTTATATTCTTTTACAATTAATAGACATCCAATATGCTTTGCTTGTGCTGAAAGTCGAAACAATAACATCCAGCTAAGTCAGACCACGGTGATTAAATTTTATAAACTCTCCCGTATTCACGATCGACAGGAACACTTATCACTGATGATGTTAAACCCATGATGATCAATATAATATAGTTATTATTCCAAACTTTCCTTATATATAATACCTATTAGAAATATTTATATAATCAATATGTAATTTTATTGATTGATTTCTATTAAGTATTCAGCTTACTTCCATCTATCCATCGAGTTGCTAGACCAAGGCCAAACCGTATCTTTAATTAGATATTCAGGTCACTGGTGAAAGGTGTGCTGTAGAAATCATGGGATTTAGAAATGTCGACCACGGTTGGCGGGGAAAACACATTGAGCTGGAGTCCTAAAAAGGAGAATTTAACTTTAAAAATTTATATTTCTTGCCATCTTGTCGAGTGAAAAAAGTTGTCCCGTAAAAAACATCTAAAAACCTCACATTTTCGGCAAAGTAAGATCAGTTTTACTATTATATCTCTAGGTTCAATTTATTATTTAAAAACTAATAATTTATATTTTTTTCTTTTACTTATAATTTATTTGTTTTTAATTTAAATATGTTTTTATGCGTTTTCTCTTTCCAAATTTATTTTAAACTATCAATTGTTTTCTTTTTTCTTTTTTTAATGTCTAAACGAACAAAATTTATAGCTAATGAATCTAGCGACAATGGCATACCCTCTACTTCAGACATTAACAGACAACGTGACCCATTTTTGATTATGCAGAGGGTACAAACACTAATGACTCATTTACCATAAAAAGGGAGACAGGACGATCTTATAGTCGGTTCAACGCCTTGGGCAGGGATATTTTAGCCCTATTCAAGCCTTTTATTACGAACGTGAGTCCACTGCATTATCTAAAGACGTGTTTCTCAAGTCTTTTAGCATACTTGCTTAAAGGATTGGCACCTTACGATTTAATTGGACTCACGATCACGAATACGGAGAATAACCTTGATAAACCGGTCGGGGTTTCGTACCGTAGATGTGATCAAATTGATGTGAACAGTATTATGAATACATTAACAAAAGTTATTCAGAGTAACGCCAGATTTGGTATAGCCGATGTATTGATGATTAAAGTGAATCATGTCAAAATGATTATGGCAACGGTTAGGTGTTAAAAGAAGGTGTCTTCCTAACGATTATCAGAGTCATCATAAAAGGAGCTTGTCGTTTTTAAAATCATTGACGAATTGTTTCGCGCACGCTATAGTAATAGCGATACCCAAAAATTCATAAATGATATTAAATTATAAATCTTATACTAAGGGCGGGAAATTAACAATGCGGTAGATGATCTTCTCGTAAAAACTCGCGTAGATTTATCCGGGGGAGGGGGGCCCCGAACTTCTCGATAAATTCAAAAAATTTCAGTGACCAATATAAAAATACGCGTGTAAAATACCCTTTCGGGGTAAAACGGATCGTGGTAAGAGGGGGTTTTCGTCTTCTACTAGTACATTAAACCTATTGTACGATGACGTCACGCATCACTTTAACGTAATAATCAAATATGGCGGCTGCGTTTTCAGTTGGGAAATTTTGCGACGGATGTAAAACCTGCTTTGAAAGAGGTGCAAGACATTCATGTAAGAGTACTTGCCCCAAATGTATTTCCATACCTCCGTGTCTATGTGCAAGCGAAAAAAAAGTGTATGGCAGTGATTGTAACAGGTTCTTTAGGTTGGCGATTGTTTCACTAGCCATAAATCGAATAAAATTTACGGTAAGAAAACAGTTTGTGATTTAAGACAGGTGTGTATTACCTGTGATACAACAAAGGGGAGTAATCACGATGTTTTAAATCATACTGCGCGACGTGCAAACAAAATAAAGAAACCCGCATCGTTGTTATATGCAGGGGTTGAGTCGGAAGTAACTTGATGATAAATATCTAATGGTTTTTTTTTACTTTTGAGACTAGACAAGATCGCGCTAAAAACCAATGATTTTTTGTGCACGAACCAAATTTTTTCACGTACAACACTATTGTGAAAAATGTGAATTTAACGATAATATGGACGAGGATTGTGACCAATGCGGGAAACGATCTCAAACCTTTTGGGATGATCCGGTAGATGGCTTCATCGACTACCTAAGACAACCGAGGCCGTTTTCCAAATAAAATGTTTGTCTCGGGCATAATTCAAAAGCGTTCGACGCTATTTTTATCCTGAATAGATTTCTTTCACTAAACTGCACCCCTAAAATTATCGCGGATGGAACAAAAATTTACTCTGCATGACAATGGACCACATACAATTTAAAGATACCCTATGTTTCCTACCTATACCACTGAGCAGTTCCCGAAAGCGTTTGGACTGGACTGTAAAAAAGACACTCCCCCTATTTGTTAAATACAGAAAATAATTTAAATTATATCGGTGAGATCCCCGGGTCCCGAAATGTTTGGTGCGGATTATATGGAACCGGATAAGCGAATGCTTTAGGTGTGGCACGCTGAAAAAAATTGCGCCAAGGGTATATATTTAATAATAAGTCAGAGCTGGAGGCCCTATTGTGTTGATGACGTAAATGTATTACGCAAGGGTTTGCCGTACATTTCGTCTTTTAAATTTCAAAATTTATAGGAGCGACAGAGTTTTTAGAGAATCTTTTACAATTCGTCGGCGTGCAATCGATTATATAGAAAATTGTTCTTAGCCCCGATTGATAGCCACCCCTGCCCAAGGGGGGTTACGGTGCGGTGACAGACAGTCTTTGAAAGCAATAAAATGGTTAGTCTATCTGGAGAAAACCCCCGCCCGATATTCAAAATACAGCACGCCTTCAACGGGCGTGAGATAAAATTTTTGGGTAGGAAAGTGGACGGGTACTGTGACGAAACAAGGGAATTTTTGAGTTTGACGGATGTTTCTTCCACGGGTGTACCATGTCTTTCAATCGTGACGTGACTATGACAGGGATGAAAGAGACTCTACCGAGCGATACGAGTGCACTCTGTTGAGAGATCGAGCATTTAGAGCCGCAGGGTACACTGTTACAACTATGAAAGAGTGTGACTTTGACAAAATACTGATGAAGACACAGAACTAGATCTTTAGTTTAAACAATCACCCTATGATTCAAATTTGCTCCGCTCAATCACGTTACGCACTGTACGGTGGACGGTGTAATGTATGACATTACACTAAAAGACTAACCCCGACGAGAAAAATAGGCTATCTTGATGTCTGCAGTTTATATCCCTGGGTATGCAAATATTTTAAATTTCCCTTTAGGTCACCCTACAAATATTTTTGTCGGCGACGACTGCCCCACGACATTGCAGAACAAGAGGGTTAATTAAATGCACTGTTTCCTCCTAGAAATTTGTATCACCCCGGTACTGCCCTACAAGACACTATCAAAATTAATGTTTTGTTTATGCTCCTCTTGTGCAAACGAGATGAACCAAGGGGATTGTTTACACACCAACTCTGACAGGATTATTACAGGCACATGGATAGTGGACGAGGTTCGACTAGCGCTAGAAATGGGCTACAAGATGGTTAGAGTACACAAATTTTGGGAATATAAAATTTACCCCATTTTCGATCCTCAGACCAATGAAGGGGGACTGTATGTAGAGTATAATAAAAAGTTTCTCAAGATAAAACAGTAGGCGTCTGGATACCCTAGATGGGTGAAAACAGACAAGGACAAAGAAAATTTTACGTAGGCGAGTATTACAAAACAGAGGGAATAGTGCTGGAAAAAAACGAAATTGTTAAAAATCCAGGAAAGCGCGCACTCCCCAAAATTGTGTTTAAACTCTTTCTGGGACGATTTGCTTTGACGAGAACAAGACACAGACCACCTTGTCAACAACCCAAAATACTTTTTCTCCCTACTCACCACCCCCGGCAAAGAGGTTCGCAACATTATTTTCCCCAATGACAGGTTGCTTGCGTCTCGTGGGACATAGCGTGACGAGGCCGCCATCCTCTTGACGCGGTCAATTTTGCCTATAGCCGCGTACGTGACCACCGGTGCCGTATGAAATTGTATTAATATCTCAGGCCCCTGGGCGGTTCTTGTTTTTTACTGTGACACGGACTCTATTATAAATGTGATAAGACCGAAATCAACGTACACGATACCGACAGGCGACAAGTTGGGTGACATGACAAACGAGCTGACCGCCTACTCTGAGAGCGCGTACATAACAGAGTTTGTTTTGGTGGACCGAAAAATTATTCTTACAATGTGTTTGTTCCCGAGACGATAATTACAGGTCCACCCCCAAAGGCAGGGGTATAACATTAAACTATGAAACACAAAGATTGTAAATTTTTACGACTATTAAAGACATGATTTTAAAAGACATGGACCCCGTACACGTGACTAAACTCTCGAAAAATTAAAAGAAAAAGAGGCGCATTGTCGTCTCCCAGTTGGAGAGAAAAAAATTATAATATTGTGTTCACTAAACGTAGGAGATTAAAAAAACAACACGTCCGTACCCTACGGCTATAGTTGATGCAGGGACCAAACCCCCGGCCGCTGGTATAGAAAAACTATCAGGTGTTTGATCAAATATATATTTGACATTTTTCTTCTCTCTCTCTCTGATTCTAGTGTCATCTGATTACGTACAAAAAGATAAATAGAAACCCCAAATTTCCCCGGTAGAGCCACAACCACTTGCAGGTCAAGACTTGAAAAGTCCTACAATTGCAGTATACACCCCTCGTGCAGGCTTTTAGTTAAAAAAAAAATATTTCTATTAATTTACCGGCAGGAACGTACGGTAGGATATCTCCACGATCTAGTCTGGCTCTTCCCCACGGGATAGATGTTTTGGCCGGGGTTATTAAAACGAAGACTATCGTGGTAATATTTGCGTTATTACTCATTAATAAACGGCGACACTGTTTTCAAAATTAAAAGGTGTGATAAAATTGCTCAACTAGTATGCGTGAAAATTGATTACCCTAGAGTTGAACACACTGATTCACTATCAAACACTCAGAGGGGGGAGGGAGGATTTGGATCGAGTGACATCCCTATAAAAGATGTGTCACCGGTAATTGTAATTTAGTATAATGTATAAAAATAAACGCGTCCATCCTCACGTACTCAAAAAAGCAGGATTTGTGTCTGATGTCTGCCGCGGAGTTGAATAATTTCCCTTTATAGAAATTTATTAAAACATACGCGTTTTAGAGATATAAATCGCGCTTGGGACTTTACTCTCTCCTTCTACACAGCACGAATTGAAGATTATTAAATATTGTTTGGAACTTATAATATGGGCGTAACACAAATTGATGGACCGCCGTCTTTAAAGAAAAAATGTCAGCAATGTTGACATCATCGTAAGGAGCTGTGATATTTATGTACGTGACTGTTTTTTTTACTTTGGTCTTGGACCTGACTGTTAATTTTTTTTTTACAGGGGTTTCTCCGCACACCGTGACTGTTAATTTGTTTTTTCCCTTTAGAGTTTTGGTTTAACAATCGACAATAAGACCAATGTAATTGTAGTTTTAGGGGTTTAAAGATGAATGCAATAAGTTTATAATAAAAGAATGTAGTATTTCATCTATGTGTGGAAGTGATTTACATCACTATACATTTAAGTCGCCATATTCCTTTTCAAAATTCCCGCGGAATATAAAAACAATGTGATTGGCTCACATATAATCATCACGGTCTGCATTGGGACGACGGTGATATGAACGCCGATAAATTTAATATAATTTTTAAAATGGCCACTCTCGACTCGACTTTAATTTATGCAAAGGGGGGAGGAAAAAAAATTTATTAATGGAAATTGTGGATAAAAAACAACTTGTTATTGATATGATAGACTTGGGGTGTCCCTCCCTGAAGAATAGGATCCATAATAATTATGATAAATGTTTCGGCCATAAATATAAAAAAATAAATTAGATTTGCACCCTGTTAATGTTTAAATTTCTTAGGGAATGGTTCGTTGGGTCTGCGCTTCAAAACGGACATATTTGACACTGTTTGCAAAGTGTTTGTCCCTACTAGACTACTGGTGAAACTAGTCAAGAAAAATAGACACGTACTGCGGGTGTTGAAAACGGCCAGTTTAAATTGCGCAAAGCTATTCTTAAAGTCGTCAACCCGGATGTTATAACAACACTCGGAGAATGTTCGTTAAACACATTAAACAAAAATATTAAAAAATTTGTAAAAGAGATAGCGAAAATTAATAAAGTATAAAACTGTATGCGGAAATTGGCTTAGCAGCGGTGTTTCCCCTAAAAAAAAAAGAAATATAGTCCTTCAATCGGGCGCGTTCCTAAGCATCATTCTACCGGCTATTCTTTCCGCTCTTGTCGGGGGATTAGTTAAAATAAATTTTGTCACAACTTAAACAGATGCTTCTCGTACCACCCGAGCTTTTTCGCGATAAACACGATGACGACACCCCCAACGATTTGTACAGAAGAAAATATTCTGAAATCTAGAAAAAAAATTGACGATTATCAAAGATTGGCTAGTTTTAGAAAGCTCAAAAGCGTTTTTTTAACAAACAGGGAGAGAGCGAAACAACCAATTAAAATTTCCCATCGTGGGCCCCTCAGTATTAAAACGTAGACCGGTCGGGCCTTGCACGAGGTACACGAAAAGTAAAAAGAAAAAATACCTTTAGTTTGGAGACAGCCGGTTCCACTCGATTCCTTTCAGACGAGGCTACATATCAAAAGCAGTCCTATTAGTGTTGTAGACTCGCCAGAAAAGGAGGGTGTGTGGGTGGAAGGGGGGTTTATATTTTTGTGCCTAGATCAGAATCTGATGAAATTGAAACAGGTTCCTTCCCCCTATTCGGTAACATAGCAGGAAATAATTTATCACCGTATTTTACATAGGAGAATGTCTACAGCCCCCGTAAAATGAAATTAGAAAAGAGGGGGATTTCTTTTAAAATTGGCCCAAATTTGAGTTTCACCGTAGACGATAACGATATATACCTGGGTAACACACACTAAAAAGGCACGCAAGGACTTTGGGAGTTGTTGACCAAAGAAACTAAATAAAAGATATAATTACAGAGAGTGATTTAAAATAAAAAATAAATACATACTAATTGCCACGAGCACTCATCGACAAAACTTTGATCCTAACGCGAAAATAAAAGTCCAGTAGAGGTTTTAAATATAAAACAATCATTTCTAAACTGTTTACCGCCAGACCCCGTTGTAAACACCCCTAAGATGAGCGCCACGTTAGAAAAATTATATTACAATCTCCCACGACCTTCGGCCCTCTCGACCGCCAAAAAACTTAAAAGGCCAGTCGGTTGGAAAAATATAAGTAGAACGAATGGTTAACCCGGGGAGGACGCGTACACTCTTCACCGTAGTTTAAGAAAAAGGTTCCCACGTAACCCGTACAGAGTCGCCCAAAATCGACGATGTGTGGATTAGATCTAGCAGATATGAGAGCTTTAAATAAGGACAACAAGGGCGTCAACTATATTCTAAACATTATTTTATTTATTTTCAAAGTACGCGTGGTCTATACCGCTTAAAACAAAATCGGGTGCAGACATCACCGTGGCTAAAAAACAGTTTTTAAGGAAAGATGCCCCCTTTATATTCAGTCGGACAAGGGTAGGGAATTTTTAAATTCTAAATTTAGAACCTTTTTGATACTAGCGGGCGTTCATTTCTATCATTTGCATAATCCAGATATAAAGGGGGCCGTCGGTGGAACGTTTCAATCGCACCCCGAAAACTAAAATGTGGAAATATTTCACCGCATTCAACACTCACAACTACGTCGATGTGTGGGCAAGCTAGTTCAAAATTATAACGCTAGTGTTCATTCGACTATAGGAATGGCTCCGGCTTCAGCAAGCCCATTCACGTACTTAAAATACTATTGCGGCTCCGAAAGCCGGTGGGCTAAATTAAAATGGGGAAAATTTTGTTCAAGGTAGGCGATTCATGTTCGCATAAGTAAAGAAAAAAAAGATTTTTGACAAAGGATACGAGGCTAATTTTACACGAGAAATATTTAGCATAGTTAAAGTAATTCCCAGACTTCCCCAACCGGTCTATTCGTTACAGATCTCCGGGGGGGCCCAATGGGGACATTTTTATAACTACGACTCGTTTCCCGTCGTCCAACGATTTTCAAATAGATAAAAAAGTACAGAGTAAGGGGATTAAAGGCATTCAACACATCTAGTCAAGTGGGAAAGGGTACGACAGTTCTTTCAACAGCTGGTTGCCTGCGTCTAACATTAAACAAATGTGAGTCAGTTTTATGTAGCACTGCCGTCAGATTCGAGCGCCGAATCTTACGAGAATAATAAACTCTCTTACTATACTACAAAATTTGCACAGTCCATACGGCTAGAACACGACCGGTGGGAGGTGGGACTAGCTGATTATCCTATCCGTGGGTTTTGAAAGTCTCGAAGATAAATTTTATCCAAAGATAAAGAATTGACACAAAACGTCGTGGTGACCCAAGTGGGCCGTGTTTTGTTTCCTCAACAAGATTTCACCTCCTTTTAAGGAGCTTTATAATAAAATTAAGAGCTTGATAAGTGATAAAGGCGATCTAGAGGTTTTAATATCTGAATTTCAATGGTACATTCTTCGCGATCAAACAATGTTAACTGAGTTAAAAAAAAACAAGTCACCCCTAAACTACACGATTCAAAAACACAATTTCATTACGGTGGCGAAAAGAAAATTTAAAATGGAATTTCCTGTTCGTCTCTATGTGGGCATCGGAAACTTAATTACAACCATTCGAAACAGACTACCCAGCATAGAGTCACTTAATGCGGTTAATAACACATATGAGGGATTTAAAGAGCGAGGATAATAAGGGGTCTTTTGCGACCCCAATCGTAAGCTGCCCGGCCCTAGTTCAACGGAGCCCGTCTTTGTGTACACAGACATTATAGGACCACAGTGCTAGGCGACTCGTATGTAAGATGGAATAGAATCATACAGTTCCCCTCCGCCAACCGGCCATCACGTGTCTTTCCTATATTCTATTTTCCCGTCGGGGAAAAGTAATTTTGACTCTATAAGTATAGTCTTATACACAAGTTTGGGCGAACGAGTGAATTTTCAATCGGGTCCCCTGCTCACCGTAGCGGTTTGACCCTTTTAGAGAGAAAAAAACTAGATAAATAGATACGGGGGTTAGTAATTTGACTTAGTCTTAACATTGGAGGAGGGAGAGAAAACATCGGTCCCATCTATCACGCCAGTTAAAAATTGAAAAAGGGGGCCCTGGCCTCGGATCGTTTTGGGGGGATTATTTCGATTTGTCAAACCGTTGTTTATGAGGGGGGGGAAAGCGGTGTGAAAACAAGCGTTACAAACAGGTTCGCACATTTCTGGCCGCCCTAGCGACACGCAAACCCGGTCAAAAAGTCGGTGATATAGTTTAAAAAATGCGTCACTCATGCTGTCGAGGGACGTGGCTTAGAAAAGGGTAAAAAAGCATAAACGACTTCATTCGAAGGTGGGGGGCCAGAGTAAGAGGAACAAGAGAGCTAAAAAAGATATTTTCGATTAATTTTTGGAGTGTTCAAAAACAGAACTCGATCTTTTCGACTAAAAATGCATTCAAACGGTAATTAAAAAAAAATAAATTGATCGAATACAAACCCATCACTTCCGTGGACAATGACGCTCAGTTAGAGTTTTTTTTGCCCCGGAGACGGCGGTACTTCGGGACCTCTCTTCGATTAAATTATATCTTGTATTCAAATGGTGAAAGGGGGCGGGACACCGGGCCCCAGCCGCAATAAAATCGGATGCGTCAATAACTTGTTAAATTATTTTTTCAGTCAAATCAATATATCTCTCAACGAAACACCTATTACACCCTCGACCGACAACTATTTCCTACAGGGCTTATTTAGAGACTTTAACTAATTTCGGTAGAGACGCCTCCGACACCCCCTAGTGAATGGTATGTGGTTTTTGGATTCCCCCGCCGCTAACGGTGAACTCGCTGCATCCATAGAGAACAAAGGCTTCGCCACGAGATTAGACTTGTTAAAACATCCGGTCACTTGGTGGGACGCTTACACGCCGACATTTTTAATATTTCATTTTTCTTATGAAAAATGTATCATTGCGCGTAAATTAAATTTGCAACAAAAGAGAGTTTTATCTGCTCACAGATGCGGACAATTTAAATACCGACGTGCGGTTGAAAATTTTAGACGCCCACCTCTTTGTGAAACACGTGGAAGTGTCGCGACTATTTCACTCATATAGAAAAGACACTGTTACAAAGCCGGCCCAATACCACATCAATCGGGTGGACGTCAAGTCTGTGACCGTACCCAAAGGATCCAAAATCTGTGAGTTTAAATAATGTTATTCAAGGGTTATCCCTAAAAAATTTTTTTATTCACAATGGTATCAAACGATGCGTTTGTGGGGAGTTTGAACACGAATCCGTTTCAACTCATTCATAGAAACCTTGATCGTTTCGTCCTGTATGTAAATGGAATCCAAAAACATTTGCCCATTTTGATAAAAATTTTTACAACGTCGGCACGTCCACCCTCGCCTATGACACATTGTTTTTGGAATTGGGGATACACCATTTAAAACAACGGACATTTAATCACGCGAGACATGTTCAATAAAGGTTACTTTATTTTTGGCCTTCGACTTGACTCCCAACAGTGCAGGACAGGGACTCGTACACAGCCTTCAGACAGAGGGGAACGTGAGATTTAGTTACAGTTCAAGGACAGACCTTGACACCGCCCCTAACCTGTTTGTTTTTTCTCTGAGTACGAGGGGACGGTGTCGATAGATTCTTAAAGGGAGTTGAATATTAATTATTTTAAAACCATGAATTCTCATCAAATAGACACACTGCTGCTGCGGGGCAAAATTTAAAACTTTAAAGGGACATTTCCTTTTGGACAAATTATCTCAAAATTTCACTCGTCCCGCCTTATTTGTGGTCAATCTAGACCCTCACACTAAACCTGGTTTTCTTTGGGTGGTTCTATATTTTTCAAAATTTTAGGAGTATTTTGATACATATGCCAGACAACCGAGCTTAGCGATGACTAGATTTTTGAATAAACACTCGACACGATGGACGTACTACCGCAAACGACTCCAAGCAAAAGCCTCCGGTGTGTGCGGACACTTTGCTGTCTGTTTGCCGTTGCCAAGGACGCCGTCTGGAGCCTGAGGAGATTCACAGACCTGTTCTCAACCGCCGACTTGTGCAAGAACGACCGACTGGCCGTCACGCTGTTCAAAAAGTCGCTTTGGCCCCTTTTTCCAAGGTGTACTAGCAGCGGTTTCCCGGACGTGTGTTCCAGCATTAGATATAAAAGGATACTATAAATTTTTTTTAATAATTTGATTCAATTTTCTGACAGATGAACATCATGTCGGGCCCTCTTTGATTTTTCATTTATCGTTAACTCTAAAAAAGAAGTGGGTGGTACCGAGCTAGCCCTAGTTTCATCGACGAGAAACAATCTTCGTGCTATCAATTCAAAAAAACCACCCGGGTTGTGCTACTCCAGATTGGTTCCAATTCTAAAACAAAATTTAGATAAAGCCCTCGTGCCTTACGCATTTAATAAAAAAAAAAGGGAAATTTTTTGTCCCGTCTCACAGGCCGGACATTCATCCCATCACGCGAGGACTATAATGTCCCTGTTGATTTGGGTTCAACTCTAATTGTTGGGGGTGTTTCCACCCCCTTGTCACGACATCACCCCATGCGCGTTAAATAATGCAAACGCTTTGGCACGATTCGTCAGATTTCACGCGCCGAAAGAAATTGTTAAATTTGTCCAATCACCGACGACGACGACACCCGATACTCTTTAATTGTGAAGACGTTGATTAAGGTCATCAGTCAGACGCAGCAGTGATGAAGAAGGTGACGCGCAGCTGTAATATGGTGCAGAATGAATCACCGTCGTTGCTAACCAAGACTTTCTTACCTAAACGAAAAAACAGAACAAACACGTGGCGGTGGGCCTCTTCCCTGACCGCAACTTTTACGCTCACGTGATGTTTTCATCAAATTCTAAGCTTCTAATACTCACCGTCGCGCAATGGAACTTTCTCGTCAAAGAAATGCCGTTTTTGGGCCGACTGTGTGCAGAGTGTGTAAACTTCGAGTCCAGCATGGACGACCTTAACATTGTGGTGAAAAAACTTTTCCGGCGTGTGGAAAAATTTTGTCTGAGTGATAAAAAAAAAATCATTCAGATTTTACCCGTCTACGGAAAGAATTAAAACTCTGTACAATCTTGAAAATATATCACACGCCTGTAAAATATCTAAATCCCCTAATGTATCGATGTTCATAGACAATAACCTCGCCTCCAAATCGTTTGTGACCCCTCCGATCCTATCCTATATTTTGACTATCTGTCACTGTATGACCCATCTTTGTATTTTTATGAATAACAATAATAAATTGTGAAATAAGTATTTTTTTTATTATAATTAAATGTGAAAAAAAACTTGTATTAATTTTTTATTTCTAGTAATATTTCCCGCTCATTTAAATTATATATTCGTAGTAAGAGCATATAACTTTTTAATATGACGTCATTACGTCTACTGACATAATGTACTTCGGTACTTTAACCACAATTATCTTATGACGTCATTGTAAACACTCCTGCACAATTAATTATCTTATGACATCAGTCACTTAATATTATTCAAGTCCTGATATATAATGTGACGTCATACTATCATACGTCCTTAATTATCTTATGATGTCACGTACACACAATTTAATTACGTGCCTCGCACTTAACAATTCATTCAAATCTGTGACGTCCAAATGTGTCACCATATCTGATACGTCAGTTCTTGGCTTATTGCCACGATTTTTACCTACGGTAATACTACTCATACCATTTGTGAGATTATCAAAACGGAACAAACGAAATTGTTGTTGGACAATACGAAACAAGCGAATGCAATAGTAAATACAGCATTTTTCAAAATGGAGGGAGTACCGTAAAGTTGGCCCTCACAAGTAAGCAAAGTGTGACAAGTTCATGTCCATTTGTGCAAATAACAAATGCGAAACAAACGAGCCTTCTTTCGGTATAATCCGGAAAAAACGATCTGAACCAAAAAATGTAATTTTTTCAAAATGTGTGTGTGTGGTGGGGGGCCGGGGGGAGGAGTTACCGTGAAGTTGGCCCCCACCAATGTAGACATATCATTTTTGGCCTATCCAAAACAGAACAAACTAAAATTTTTGTAGAACATCTGCAACAAGCGAAAAACAAACAATTGCAATAAAAAAAACTTGAATCTTTAAATTGGTGGAGAGGGGGATGGGGGCAACTTCGCGGACTATTTTTTTCACAGTTGGTACCTAACCATGGTACAAATTATGGGATTATTTAAGAAAATATTAAATATTATCCATGTTTCCTGTTATATTATTTTTGATGGAGGTATCGTTCTTATTAATTAATATAGGTATGTCATCGTCACTTTCTATACAACTCAAAATTCTTCATTTTCCATTGAATTTTAAATTTACAATTTATCTTCTTAGAGCCCTTTTAAAAAACTGTTGGTACTTTTAACATAAAATTTTTTCTTTAAAATTTATCATTTTGGAGTAAGGAGGGGATTTTTTTCCAACCCCGGGCATGGTTTAAAAATTCCCTATTTAACATGCTTTTTCGTTTAAAAGAAAAAAAAAATTTTAAAGGTTAAAAATTTTAATTTCAAAATGTATATTAATTTTTTTTAATAAGAAACGGGGAAATAATGATTTTTCCAAAAGAGATTAAAAGGGTATTATAAAGAAAAAATTGTTATACATATATTTTATGTTATAAATAAAATATACACGAGGGGGGAGAGAGGAAAGAAAAAATTTTAACAAAATGATTTTTCGTGTTCAATTTTTGCAAAGTCAATTTTGACAAAAATTAATTTTAATTTTTTTCAAAGTGGAATATATTAGGTTTATTAAAAACCAAACTTCGATTAAGGTTTTAATCGGGTTTTTTTGGTTTGGGGAAAAATTTTAGGAGAAAAAAATTTATTTAAAAAAATTAATTTTGGAATTGAGCAAAAAAAACTCGAGGGTTTTCAAAAAAAAAAAAAAGAGGTTTTTTTTAATAATTTAAATTTTAAAATAAAATTTTTTTTTAATAAAATTTATATATAATTTTTAAACATTTTTAGGTTTGGGGCCCTTTTCCCAAAAAAATTTTTTTTCTATAGTTTTTTCCCTTATTTCCCCGTAAATAGGATTTCATTTTCTATAAAAAATTTTTTTCCCTTTTTTGCAACTATATAAAAATTAAACCCAAAATTAAACACTAAATAATTCAAAAATCCTAAAAAAAAAGGAGAGGTTATATTTAATTTTATTGTTAATCTTTTTTTGATAAGAAGCTTTTAGAAAATTTTTATTAAAATTTAAAAAAAATTTAAAAATTTGTTTCCTTTTTTTTCAAAATTTTTGATTTTTTTTTTAAGAAAAGGGTTTTTTTTATTTTTAAAAAAATTCCCTTTTTGAATTTAAAAATTTTTTATTACATTTTTTTATTTGCGAAAGAAAAAAAAAAAAAAAAAAAATAAAAAAAAAAAAAAAAACTGTAGAAAGATGTCGTTACAAATAGTAAATTTTTGGTTTTTATTTGAATTTAAAACCCAAAATGTCACAATTGAAATTTTCAAAAAAATCCCAAATTCTAATTAAACTAGGGGGCCCCAAAAATACCCCTCTAAGTGGTTTAAAAAAGCAATTTTTAAAAATTTTTAAAACCCATGCCTTCCTATATTTTTAGTTTGGGCCCCAAAAGGTTTTCTACCAATTTTGGCCCCATAATTTAATTTGGAAATATTTTTCCCCCAACTAAAGTTTAATTGACCCCAAAATATAAAAATTTAAAAGGTGGGATTAAGAGATAAACTCTAAAAATTAAAATTTAAATTTTTGAATAAAATTTCCAAAATTTTAAAATATAAAAGTGGAAAAATGAACAGCTTAAACGTTTGGAAAAAATTTTTATACAATTTTTAAAGGGGGAAAAAAAAAAATTTATTTTTTTATCAAGGAAAAATTTTCAAAAAGGCCCCTCAATTAATTAAATTTTTCGCTATTTGGGGGAGAAAGAAGAAAAATACAGGCTTTTTAACCCGTGATAAAAATTTTAAGTATTTTTTAAACCGAACGGTTAGCCCCCAAAATCGTTTGCCGGGATGGTTTTTTCAAGTTGGGAAAAGGGTTTTTTGGGTACCCATTCCTGATGGGGCTAGTATTTATAATTTTTTTATCAATTTCGGCCTTTTTTGGGGGGTGTTGTTTTAAAAAGTCTTGAATTCAATTTTAATTTTTTTTTTTAACTTGGTGGGAAACCTTTCCCTATTCCCTTTTTAAAAATTTTAAATATTTGAAAATATAATCAAATTTTAAATTTGGGAAACCCCTTTACTTCTTGGGTTTTTTTTATTTTAAAAATAAAAAGGGGTATATTTATAATATAATAAAATTTTTTTTAATTTATATTTTATATATATTAATTTTAAAAAAAAAAAGGTTTTATAATCACCTTAAAGCAACATTTTTTTACCCATATGCAAAACCTAATAAAAATTTTAAGGAAAAACCTTCCCCGTGAAATTTTAAAAAGAAAATAATCACCCCAAAAAATTTTTTTTTTTTAAAAAGTAATTTTAAAAAAAAAAACTTATTATGAGATAATCCCAATTTTGTTTAAAAATTAAGTTTTATGAAAAATAAAATTTACCCTAATAAAAAATTTTTAAATTTCATATAAAAAAAATAGAAAAATTTAATTAAAATAATAATTGGGCAGGGGTTCACTAAATTTAAGGGTTTTTGGGGGAAAATTTTTTTTTTAAAATGCATATTAATGTATTTTACAAAAATTTTAAAAAGTTTTGACAGTTTTTAAAACTTATAAAATAATCCCTTTTTTTGAATTTAAAAATGAAAAAATAGTTCAAATAGCTAAGAAATTTTTTTTTAAAACAACTTTTTTTTTTTTAAACCTTTTTTTTTTTTTAAATTTTTTTTTTTTTTTTCATTTTTTTAAAAATTTTTTAAATTTTAAAAATTTTTGTTTTTGAAAAGTTTTTTTAAAATTGGGAAAAATTTTTTTTTAAAATTTATATTTTTGATTGCAATGTGTTTGAAAAAATTTGGGCGTCGCTTACAGCCCTTTTTTTTTACTAGATCGTATAAATTTTTTGTTTTTGAAAATTTTGGGGAAACCCCCAAAAATATAAACAAACTTAAAGTATCTGCCTATATAATACATTTGTCATTCTCGGTTTAAAAACTCGCGTTTTCCAGGTTGTGAAAGGAAAGGGAAAATTTTTTTTTTTTTTAATTAAAAAAAAATTTTTATAATTATTTTTTAAAAATTTAAATTAAAATTAATTAAATTTTTTTAAAAATTTTTTTAAAAAATTTTTTATATATATTATATATAATATATTTTTTAAGTTCCCCAAAAGATCCCCCAAAAAAAATACAAATCTAAAAATTAAATACAGCATGTTTAAAATTAATTTAAACCCGATAGTGGTTTTTAAAAAATCAAAATTTTATATAAAATGAGGTTTTTTTTTTTTTTAAATTAATATTCTTTAGGGGTTTTTGGGGAAAAAATGATTGGGGGTGAAATTTTAAAAATTTCCCCCGGGAAACCCCTGTAAAAAAAAAATTAACAGGTGAAAACTTTAAAAGCTTATTTAAAGTCCTTTGAAAAAAAAAAAGTACCAAACCCCCAAAAGAAAAAGAAAACCCCTTTTTAGTGGATGTTTTGGGGTCTAGAAAAAGGGATTTTATGTTTTTCCCTTTTTCAAAGGTAAGTCGTGTTGTCATGGTTTTTTTTTATAAAAATATTTATTTTCCCCAAATTTTTTAGTTTCTACCTTTTAAAAAAAAACAGTTTTGTTTCAAAAAAGGGGCGAATTATATTTTGTGTAATAAAATTTTAAAATTTAGTAGTGTTTTAAATTGAATTTTTTTTATTAATATTTTTTTTTTTTCTTTAAAAATTAGTGGAAAAAAAAAATTTGCTTATAGAAATTTTTCAGGTGTCCCAAAATAATTGAGGTTAAAATATCCCAAAGTATTTTTTTGATATAAATTAAAATATTATTTTTTAAAATAATTAATACTAAATTTATTAAATTTTTATTGTTAAAAAATTTTATTTTTTTTTTTTTATATTACCCAAAAAAAAGAAATAAAAATTTTTTAATGATGCCAAAAAAAATTTAAATTTAAAGGTTAAATAAGTACAAAAACCCATTTTTATTTTTTTTTAAAAGGACCAATTGTGAATGATGTTTTTAACCGAAAATTGAATCTGCAAGGAAATTTTTAGATTATTGTGTTTCTGTGATTGGTTTCAGCGAAGTAAATTTTGTGGAGTTTGGGGTTCACCCCTTTCTTTCGATAAGTACCCCTTTCCCCACAAAAAATTTTTTTTGATCCGTTTGGGGGGCCAATTTTTGGGGAAAAATTTAGTGCAAAATTTTATTTTTCATAAAAGGGAAATCAAGTTATTCATTTTAAAATTTTGCATATTTAAAAACTGAAAATTTTTTTAATTCCCTTTAAGTATACAATTATAAATAATGAATATAATATTTAATATTTATTGATGAAATTTGAAAAAATAAAAAATTATTTTAATTTTGTTTTGGGGGAAGGTAAATTTTTAAATATATTTATATTGAGTATGCTTATACCCCGGTAAAAACCCCGCTTTATTAAATAGGTTTATATTAAAGATAAAATTTTAATTTTAAAATTTTTAAATTTAAAAAAATTTTGACCCAAAATAGAAATTTGGGAAAAAAGTAAAAATTGAAATTTTTTACTTATAGCCCTTTAAAAGAAATAGTTAAAATAAAAATTTTTGGGGGTAAATTTCATAGAATTTAAAAATTTTTTTGAATGACCCAAAAAAAAAATTTTGAACATAGGCCCTTTTCAGTAATTGCATTCCCCTGGGGGTATAAATTTTGTTTTGGTAAAAACCCCTAAAATTAAAACAATAATTTTTTATTTAAAAATTTCCCTATCCCCTTTGAAATAGGGAAGTTTAAGAATTATTTTTTCAGTTCTTTTTTGTAACCCCCCTGATAACCCGAATTTTTTTCCACGTTAAAACCTTTTTGGACCCAACTTTTTTTTTTTTTTGGAAATTTAACCCCCGATGCTTTAAAGAAATTCCCAAAAATTTTTGGGCTTTGGATTTTAAAAATTAAAAAGGAGGATGGGTCTTTTTGAGAAGAAAAAAAAATGATGAATTTTAGGAAAAAAAATTTTGTCGGTTCGTCTTTAGGAAGACTGAATTTGGTTCCCAGCCAAAAGATTCGTATTAAATATTAAAATAGATATTAGGAAAAAGGTTTTTTAAATTTTCGGATAAAAAAAAATTGTTTTATTGATTAAAAAAAAAAAAAAAAAAATTTGAGTAAAAAATTATTTACCAAAAGAATGTTTGAGAATAACCCTTTAAGCGAATGGGCCAAATACAACCCAATTTCATAGCGAGGGAAATGCAAGTTTTTATGGAGAAAATATTGATATTTTCCCCCCTCTCTTTTTTTCTGTTTAACCGGTTGCCAAAATTAGGTTTCGTTTTTTGGGGGGGGAAATTAGGGGGGAGAATTTTTTGGAAATCCCCCCTTAAAAAATGTTTGGGGATGGGAAGGTGGGGTTTTTTTAATTGAAGGCCGAAATTTTTGGTGTAAAACCTTTTTAGGGAAAATTAACTTTTTTAACAATGTATTTTTTTTTTTCAAAATAAAGTTTTATAACCCTTTTTATTCCCCCTAATTTTGCTTTAAATATTTTATTTATTTAAAATTAAATTTTAAAATTTAAAATACAAACATAAAGCATTTTACTTTAGTTACTGAAAAAGTTCCGTCTTTCCCAATTTAGGTGTAGACTCTTAAAACCATTGCCCTTTCTTACTACTCAATATTTTACTTTTTGGATGTAGTTGCTTGTAACAAGCTGGAGGCTCCATGATTTTTGCTATATTTTAGCTGTTAACAATACACTATTATTCAAATTAATATATTAATATACACTTAAAATTATAATTCCACAACTTTACGGTAAAAAACAAAACACACAACCGAACCATACACAAAATCTTAACGTGATCAATAAAAAAAATTATACACAAAGTACTAATAAATTATGTGTTTATTAGCTAGTTATTAGGAAACACCAGACTCAGACTACTGTAACTTTACGACTTTGCTGAAGAAAGAAGCCCCAATTAATGGCAAATAACGACAACCCAGAATTGCCAAATTTGATATACATTCCGAAGGAAGAATGATTACGGAAAACAAAAGAATGACAACATTGTTGCTCAATAGTAACATGCAGTTCCCTCAGCGAAATCAGGTGTAGTAACTTTAAACTGCACATGTGCATACTAAAAACATGGCGTCCTTAACGTATGCGTGCTTGACCAGGATATTCAAATATATATCAGGCCACATTTAAGCTATGCTTACATAAAACATTGTAAACCTAAGTATCTTCAACCGTCCCACTGTTTACATGGTTTATGTCACATGTGTTTAAATTATTTCTAAACTGTGTGAACTTGTTCCTCACTAATGCTTTTGTGAATAAATCTGCTAATTGATAGTTGGTTGGTACAAACTCAACACTAATCTGTTGCTTTCAACTTTTTCTCGAATGAATTGATATTAAAGCCGCATACGGACAGTGTGAGGCAGCTCGCTTCGCACGCCTAACGACGCACGCCTCGCACTGTCCGGACCTGAAATGATCGCCCTGAGGCATACGCGGCGTACATGTGTTGCGAGCAGTGTGCTTGTCGGTAAACTAGTCATGCTCAAAGGCGCCTCACTGCGAGCGGAACGTCTGTGTTGACGGGTCTGTTGTTGCCTCGCTCCGAACTTCACACGCACCATGGACGACAACGACGCTCTACTTCAAGTAATTCGACTTTATGAGAGTAATCGTTTATTATAGGAAGTGAGATGTTTGGAATATTATAATAAAAATAAGAGGATGCATGGCGTGAAATTTCCGTCGAAGTAAATATTCTGTTAAGAACTGAAAAAAAGGTAAATTCGCTCTTGGGATCTTACAGACGGAGAAATCAAGAGAGAGAAAGAGCAGAGTTACTGGATCAGGTATGTATGTATTACAAATTAAGAAGGGAAGCGTCATACTATCATAATTTAATGTATTTGTTCTGTACATATAGTTAATATACGAAGTACCTTCAAAATTTGCTCAGATATTTTGGTGAGCATTTATTAAATTTGGCGTTCATTTCAATTGCTACCTTAATTAGAATCACAAATACAACATTATTTTTCAGGTGCAGACAATATCTACACATCAAAATGGTTTGCGTTTACATGGTTTGGATTTCTTATGGACAAAAACATACCAAGTAACACTACAGATAGCATGTCCGATGTAAGTATATTTATACCTACACTTGGCTTTGCTATCGAAGAACACAAGGCGTAGTATTAACCAATATTACTTACTTACCTATTGTGTTTTTCGATAGCTCTGTGTACATTGTACTGTGTACAAAATATTTTTTTTTAA
>JBCFYV010009882.1:30244661-30290058 GCA_039000515.1 Timema cristinae
AACACAGCAGAAATTTTTCCGATTAAAAATTTCCCGAAAAATTTTCAACTCTACTACTGAGACTATTTATTTTTATTTGTCTAATTTCAGTACTTAAATAAGCTAGGAGACCAAGATGACAAAGTTTAATAAACTAGTTGCAAAATTACTAGAAAAAAGGTATTTATTATCTTACTACATTTGATT
Organism: Timema cristinae; assembly: GCA_039000515.1. Lineage (NCBI taxonomy): Eukaryota > Metazoa > Arthropoda > Insecta > Phasmatodea > Timematidae > Timema > Timema cristinae. Next base: position 30,244,848 of record JBCFYV010009882.1, read on the forward strand.
AATTCAAACTAAAACAAGTACTTGCAGAAGTTTAATGTTAATTGATCAAGTTTATATATACATAAATATGACATGGCACATTGGCGGTCTAAATTAACCAACAAAAGGAATGGACCTATTGTAAGACATAACACCTAACAATTATAATAAATGTGTTGAATAGTGACAAAACTTTTTAAATAGTTAGATGCCTGTCTGCCAAAGTACAATGAACTTAAAGTAAACTGCACAGTTTTGTAAATAAAAACACACAACTGACTAAACTTATCATCTATTTTTAATGCAAAGTAACTTTTAGGATTAATGTTCTATCTATTTTGTATGTGAGCACAGGTCTTTGGAGTGTTTGACCCATGTGATTGCAGAGTGCCAAGTTTAGAGGGGCGCCAAACCAAGGGTGCTGAACTTAGGTTCACTTATTAATCTATTTTTAAGACATTCTACTTTCTGCTTCCAAAGTCTGGACAATCCTGTCCCCACAATATGCACAATACAGCAATTAAGAGGCCAGGCAAAACTGGGGAGATTAGTGTTGAAACGTAAGCATGCCATAGAATTGGTGGTATTGGAAAACATTTTGACATATCTCACTTCCCATCACTAAGCCGCAAAATATTGGTATCTATTATTATTGTTAATGGTGTATTTAGGGATATGGTATCGAAAGAAAAGTATCGATACTGTAATCATTAAAAGTATCAGAAGAAAAATATCGATAATGTTAAGTATCGGTATCGAAAATTTAATTTGGAAAAATACTTTTTCTTCTCTAGTAATAATAATAATTTCAACATTTGTATCATAATTATATTTTAATATTTATTTAAACACTGAAAATTAGTGTGGTTTTTATTATTATTATTATTATTTGGGTTTAAAGGCCCATCGACACATTGAGGTCATTAGGACCTTGGTTTTTATTAATCCAAACAAATTTTACAAGATGCTTTTTCGCTATCTAACTTTTAATAAACATCCATAAGTTACTTTTGGGAGGTGCCATTTCTTTAGCTACATTCATCATTTATAATCACCAATCAAGATAGATTACTAGCTATTGACAAAGAATAGAAGAATGGATTCTATCCTCTGCATTATTTGCTTAAACAAAGCACATAAACTTTTCTGCTTCGTCTCCTTTAAGCATTCTTTAGTTGACTGAGTTAATTGTGTTCTACAAAAGCTACTTTTGTTTAGTTTGTTATTACGTGCTCATTGATAAAGGAATGGATAGTAGACTGGTCACTACTCATTCCAGCAGGCATCATTCTGTATTGACAAATAAAGATGAAAGTACAGCTCTGAATTATGATAATCTAAAAGAGAGATTGAATGCTAAAGTTGCTTCTTGCTTGTCATGCAGAAGATGAGTGAGAATTAAATTAGTGTCATTTGTTCTCCCTCTACAGTCCATTCTAGTAAAAATTTAATCCCAACATCGGCGAAGATAACAAAAAAGGTTGTTTCTTTCGATACCAATCCGATTCCAGAGTGTGAGTACTAATATCAGTAAAATAATAATAATAATAATAATACTTAGCACCGCGTCTTACTACCCGTTCGGGTTATACGCTTAATATCAGTAAAAGTTAATGAGTAAAAAATAATATTTCGCACCGCGTCTTACTACCTGTTCGGGTTATACGCTTTAAGTACTAATAACGCTAATGGATTATGAATTGGGAAGGTTGAATTAGAGGAAGTGAACCCGCATTTGCGTGGAGGGAGAGTGGAAAACCATTTAGGAAAAACCACCCCCAGTTCACCTGACCGAGATTCGAACCTCGATCTCCCCGTCCTCAGCAGTCGAGCTCAACACGACAAGCACGTTAGCCAACTACGCCACCGAGGTAGGTAATGAGTAAAAAAAATAATAGTATCGAAAGGAGAATATCCATATTAGTAAAGTAGGCTATCAATACTTTTTTTTCACATCCCTGGGTGTAGTAGTGTAAGTGACCACAAATTCACGTGGGCCAGGAAAGGTATAATTTCTTCCAGTTCTAGCAATTTCGTACCAAGCATTCTTATTTTTGCATTTGCTATGAAAAAGATATAAATGTTAAGCCTCACTCTTGAATTTGCCCAGATCATTAATTGGGTGAATTTCTGCCCATTACATGAATTGCCATCTCCATGACCATTTCACGAACTGGGCAAAAAATAGTCTAGTTCATGAATTGTGTTTGTGCTTACAGCAGCTCCAATGCTTACCCAATTCATGAACTGGATGAGTTTTTGCCCAGCCTGTGAAATGAACAAGCAAAGAACAAGTTTGGTCTTTAAATTAATTTAGTTTTTAATCATTTTAGAATGAAAGGTATTAACCCTTTGAGTGCCAACATCGCTCAGAGCGATGCACACAATATCTGCTAGAATTGCCAGCGTTGCTCACAGCAATCCGATGTTTTCGAGCTCATAGTTCAGTCTTAAGTCAAAAGGGTAGATTTTATTTACACTACATTCTCGTATGTTCAAGCTACTTTTATATAAAGGTCTTTGCACCTAAAGTTTCGATATATATCGAACATGAAAATTATTATTTTCTAACTTTAATACTTTTATCTTTGGCCTTGTTTATAACAACATGGCTGCTAAGAGGAAAGCTGTGATTCAAGACACAGAAATACTCGCAATACTTAGTGATAGCTCAAACGAAAGTGATCAATTAGTTAGTGATTCTGAAAGCAGTGATTCTGAATTTATATATAATGAAAAGGAACACAAATTATCTTCAAGCGAGGAGTGTTTAACACAAAAACATAAAATACGTTCAAGAACTGTGTGTGTGAAATGTGAGAAAGGACTACATCCTAAATGTGTAGATACTCATAAATGTCCTGCATAATTTATATCAATATTTTGTTCATACTTTATTAGGCCTATACACATTATCATGGGCCTATATTTTTGCCAAATGACTTCATTATATTGTGTAATTGTCATTAGGTTTTGTAAAATATCTGTTTGCTATATTACTGAGTGCTATGTTTTTCAGTGAAATTGTAGCTGCTATATATAACCCATCAAATATAAAGTTTTTTTGTTTTGTTGATATTGTTATTTACTCAGTTTTTTATGGTTTTTTCACCGATTTACTATATTTTGGGCTATTTGAATTTTCAAAGCTTAAAAATTAATGTTAAATAAAAAAATAAAAAATAGATTAAAGAATATTGTTGCCAATAATTTTTTATTATATTAAAAATATAAAAAGGCTTAATGTAATTAAATAATATGATAGATATGTTAGCTAGTTCATGTAAAAAATTTAATGCAATAGATTCAAAGACTACAAATTTATTAAAATTTGAATAGAATCCCCCATTTTTCAATAAAATAGCTAGGCACTTTTAGCACGTATTATTGTAATTTCTCTTGGCACTCAAAGGGTTAAGTTAGGTTGAATTAGTTCAGTACAATAAATTCCAGTTCATGCAATGGGAAAGAGTTGATGCAATTTTTGCCTAGTTTGTGAAATGGTCAAGAGAATAAGCAAATTTTTGGAATGAGCAGATTATTATTATTATTATTATTATTAGAACCACGTCTTACTACCCATTTGGGTTATACCCACTCACGCTAATGTGTAATGGTAGGGTTATTGTGAGATGAAATGGAGGACCTACAGTTTATCGTGGAATCCGAACAACGGTGGAGGCCTGGCATTCCCCACATTCACAAGATGTCTTTTCAGAGGTGAAGGAAGGGTTTGGTAATCAGATAAATCTGTGCCAGGACTGAGGATTGAACCACAGACCCCAGCACAGAAGTCCGACACCTTACCCCTAGACCGTCAGGTCACCAAATGAGCAGAAATTGACCCAATGCATTAAATGGGCAGTTTCACTATTGGGCTGTAAAATATATACAAATTAATAGAAGGTTAGTGATCAGTGAGTATTAACAAGAACATATCTTATTGAAAAATTGTAGCAAAAAATGATCTGGTATTCAAAATTGCATTATTTAATAAAATTATAGTTTGGATGTACATTAAAATAAAGCATTTTCTAGGTCAGGTATATCATAAAATGTATATTATCTCGGTAATCCAATTTTTTAAACTAACCTTACTTTTAAAGATTAAATATTACAATCTCCAGAATATTCAACTTTGAACTGCAAGCTTGCTGAAGAAAAATGAGCTACTGATTGTACCGTGGTCGCATACTACACCGCCACCACTTAGTTCGCCTGGCTACTCACCCTGTTTTACTGCCCTGTCGGAGAACACATTCGAGGCCGAAGGCGAGCTTTTTCGACCAGTACGATCCACTCACACAACAAACAAACTCTATCTAACGTCCTGGAAGAACAACCTGTTGTTTCATCATCAAGATAGATGGGAGTGAATAAAGCGCGTGCGCGATCTGATAAACTTGGCTAGCTCTCAATTGTCGTGTACTCGTCACCCCCCACCCCCTGTTATCCAAGACCAAGACTTCATAGCGTTCTGCGCAGGCGCCCATGAGGTCTTCTAGTCGCCGATTGGACAATATGATATCGAATTATGGCTATTCATTCCAACCCCCTTTTTTCCCCTCTGAATTCAAATGAATAAAGGCGAGTGTTTGACATGGGAAAAATCACTCTTTGATGCCACTAGCCGTTAGAGGAACTAATACTCCCAACAATGTAAGTTGACATAATGATGACGAGCTAGTTAGAGGTATTGCATCGTTAAATGGTAGACTGTAGGTTATAAATTGATTCTCCAGTATGTGAACAGTTTAGCAGTACTAAATGTAGTACTTTGGATACTTGTTGTACTTTAATGTTTTGATTAGAAATTTAGGACAATTTACTTTCAATATGTTTATATATCTAATTTCGCAGGTTTACCAAAATAGCCTTTGGAGAACTAAAGTTAGTTGCTTAGATATTTGTCATGTTATAATGTTATGATTAGAAATTTAGGACAATTTACTTTCAATATGTTTATATATCTAATTTCGCAGGTTAACCAAAATAGGTTTTGGAGAACTAAAGTTAGTTGCTTAGATATTTGTCATGTTATAATGTTATGATTAGAAATTTAGGACAATTTACTTTCAATATGTTTATATATCTAATTCCGCAGGTTAAACAAAGTAGGTTTTGGGAAACTAAGTTTAGTAATTTAAATATTAGTTATGCTACATTGTTTTGATTAGAAATTTATTTCAAGTAACTTTCAATATGTTTATATATTAAATTCTGTGGGTTAACAAACGTAGGGTATGCTAGTTTAGGAGAACTAAGTATAGTACTTTAAGTAGTTGTCATGATATATTGTTTTGACTAGTTAATCAGGAGTATCTATGTTTTGATGACCAGAGCGAGTAAGAATGCGCCAAGCTTAAATTCTAAATATTATGTCATATATATATATATATATATATATATATTTATATTTTACATCTTGTTATATTGTTAAATAAACTGGCCAAGGCTTAGTATCTTGTTATCTCCTGTTTTGTTTTTGCGAGGTCCCTGCCTTATATACAAGTTGTTTAAATAATCAAATAGGGAATATTTACTTAACTTGAGTGGTGGTCAATAAGGATCCCTGTGATTTAACTAAATAAATGCCTAAACCATTTAAGCATGGTTGATGATTTCCTATGAAAAATGTTACGTGTGTAAAATTCTATAAAACAGAGCTTGGATTTTTTTCTAATAATTTGATTACAAACGATTGTTTGGAAAATACGTATTTGTACCAAAAATTACCTTTTTTTAAAAATAATTTTCAGGATAAATATTTTCAGAACAAAATTATTTTTGCCAGATAATAGTGGTATGTGACCTTGAAATGTTTCATTTGAATCGAGTACTTCAAAAAGATCCCAAGTTAAATAATTATCATAACATTAAAATGTTAAAAATAAATTAGTATAAATATTTAAAATGTCACCAGGCAAAACATACATAAAATGTACATTCATCTTTAAAATGTGAGATTTTAAAAATATATGAAAACAACACAGCTTAAAATAAGAATGGCATTCATTTTTATAAATCGTAAATACTTTAGCGTCTTACTAACTGTTCGGGTTATACGCAGCTAATGTGTAATGGTAGAGTGATTGTGAGATGAAATCGAGGACCTACAGTTTAACATGGAATCCGAACCACGGTGGAGGCCTGGCATTCCCCACATTCTCAAGTTGTGATTAATACTCGTCTTGTCAGAGGTGAAGGAAGGGTTTGGCAATCAGATAAATCTTTGCCGGAACTGAGGATTGAACCCCAAACCCCTAGCACAGAAGTCTGACACCTTACCCCTATACCACCAGGTCACCCTTATTTCGTTTATTAAACCTTAATGTAATAAACATGCATGGTCACTGCTTCGGTTCCAATTCCCGTCCTCTGTGCGCATGCTTCTTAAAAGGACTTTCACTTGTTTATAAAGTGTATTTTAATTTCAAATTATATTGCATAAAAGTTAGATGTTTATACTTTAAAGTGAAAAATGAGATGGTTAAAATAATATACTTGTAATCAATATGAAATAGTAAATGCTTTTTATTAAATATAAATGTGGTACATTTGGTAAAATATTTATTGCAATGTTGATCGACACTGATTTTAGACAGGTTAATAATAACTAATGCTAGTTTTGTTTGTTGTTAAATGTATTAATACAAGTTTTAAGTATCTTAAGTTTGAAAACAATCACTACGTATTCTCAATGTTAAATAGTGAAAACAATGATTTTTCATTTTCATTGCCTCTTTATGGCAACACAACTTCAATTGAGGATAATTCCAAATGGACAAAAATATTGAATAAATATACCTGCCAAAAGTAGTTTTAGAGATATATTACACTATTGTTGTGAAATTTGATTGCATTTAACAATTTGTTAGGTTACCAAATGGTATTTAGTGAAACTACCAATATCATCTAAATTTAATAGCCCATACTTACTAATGTGTTTTAAAATTGATTAGTATGTGCATTAACCCATTCCCTGGTGCGGGTGTCTAACATCTTTGTTTGACTGAATGTTCCCTGGCACAGGCGCGAGTCAACGTTTCACTGCAATAATTTATTGTAATGCCATATATTAATGAACCATCATTCTTTCTGCAAGTCTGAATACTTCATATTAAAGATGATAGATTGGGTTTTCAGTTCAATGCTATACAATGAAAATGAATACAGCAATAAATGAGAAAATAAGCGAGTACCGAAAATGTGTGTCGGATATGAGTATACAAGTAGAAAATTGGCTGCCGGGCCAGCGTAGATCATTGTGCTAAACCAGGGTGGCTACAAAACATACGTAAGACGCCGGTAAGAAAGAGGGGGCTCATCAGCGTCTGCACAGATGCTGACGACTGGACTGGTATGAAAAGCCCCAGTAGTCAGTCAAATGCCAGCATGGTGGACACAATCCAGCATCTTTAACACCAAAAGTCTAGCTGAGCCATTAACAATACTGCCGTAATCGATTTTCGATCTTACCAAGGCCCTATAAAGGCGCATCAAGGTTTCCTTATCAGCACCCCAGGACCGACTGATAATCACTTTGAACAGGTTGAGTGCTTTTATAAATCTCTCTTTCAGGTCTTTGATGTGGGGGATCCAAGTTAGTTTAAAATCAAATAAAAGTCCCAGGAACCTTACAGTGTCCGAGACTGGTAAAACAACGTGGTTCATTAAAATAATAGGGGCCTGCTGTATTCCACGTAATTTATGGACATGGATGACAGTTATCTTGGCTGCAGAGAAGAGAAAGCTATTACGCGATGCGCATGACCATAGATTGTTGACAGAGAGTTGAATCTGCCGTTCAGCCCTGTGGAGACTTGACGAACTCCAACAAATTGTGTAGTCATCCACAAAAAAGGATGAACGGACAGGTAAGCGCACGGTGTCCCCAATGCCATTTAATGCGATGGCAAACAACGTACAGCTAAGAGTACTACTCCAATTTTCTTTAGTAAAATCATCAGATAAGGTGTTGTTTAACCCTACCCGAAAGTGTCTATCTGGCATAAAATTATTAATAAAAACCAGAAGGTTCTCCTGGAACCCCCAATTAAAAAGGGTATTAGGGATAACGGGTGCTTGCATCCACAGTGTTGGGAACTGAAGAGATTCTCAAACACTATTATAGAGGTTTAAGAGGAATGCCCGTCCGGCAGGGGGCAGTTGACGCAACATTTCGTAATTAATATCATCAGGGCTGGAAGCTGTGCTGCCCGCCGTCTGTAGGTCAGGTCATCTAGAGTAAAAGGGGAGTTATAATCCTTCCCCCGACTTTGACCAAAATCAATAGTATGGTGCTCTATGCTCCGCTTATGCACTGCGAACTCATTAGAGTAGCTCACATTGCTGGAAATAGCGGCGAACATCGAGCCCAATATATTGACGACCTCCACAGGGGAGAAGACAAGTGAATCGTTAAGACATGAGGGCAGGTATATTATTAATGGAATTTTTGCTACTACGTAATTTACGAATACTGTCCTAAACCTTAGTTGTGGGAGTGGAAATTGTAATAGTAGAAATAAACTGTCTCCAAGACTCTTTTCTGCTTTCTCGAATGATACAGCGAGTTAGGGCACGTAGAATCCGGAATGACTAGATTATGCAAAGTATGACGTCGATGAAAGAGACGTAAGGCTATTAGACGGTCAGAAATAGCCAATCGACAATTCTAGTTCCACCAGGGAACAGGACGGTGTTGCAGATTTGGAAAGAATTTAGGGATGAATTACTTCGCCGCCGTCATGACCATCGAAATAAAATGCCCAGCCTTAACAAAAACGTTGGGAGAAAGGGGTTTATCATATACTGCGAGCTCGCAAAATTTATCCCAGTCAGCATGTTTAAGGTGCGGCAGAAGGGTGCGCGAGTAATTTTACAGTTTTTATAGAATTGAAAGTTTTTGGCCAAAATAAATCAAATATTTCTCCAGTAGCAACATAGAGTTTAGTTTTCTGCACATGCTAATATCAACAGATCTTGAATATCTGTCAAGAGTGTCCTGGAATTTTGTCAAAACTTTTTCTCTTTATTTCAAAAGTTTTGACAAAATTCCAGGACACCTTGACAGATATTCAAGATCTGTTGATATTAGCATGTGCAGAAAACTAAACTCTATGTTGCTACTGGAGAAATATTTGATTTATTTTGGCCAAAAACTTTCAATTCTATAAAAACTGTATAAACACTTGCTATCCCTTCTACCTCACCTTAAGAACCCATTGTGGTACTCATGCTATACTGGGAGGATCTTGGAAGTGGTGAAAGCAGAATGGGAAAATGATCGCTGTCACACAGGTCTGGGAGAAACTCTCAAAGGAAATGAGAAAACCCCGGGACAACAGAAGGTTAGGTCGATGGCAGAGGATACACCATTATAGGTGGAAAAGTGTGTCTGGGTCTCAGTGTTGAGTAGCAGCAGGTCACCCGAGACAAGAATATCCTCTACCATCCTTCCACGAGCATCTATAAAATTAGATCTCCCCACCAGGTTATGAGCATTAAAATACTCCAAGATGATATAGGGAGCGGAAGTTGTATTAAGAGGGCTTCTAGGCTCCTCTTTTAAACACATTCACCTGGTGGGAGGTAGATGCAGCATACTGTCACTTCCATAGCAAGGGAGATTCGGACAGTGATCACTTGGAGATCAGACACGATAATATGTTTGTGATATGTATTGCTTTGTGCAAATATAGCCACACCTCCGCTAGCCCGAACAAAGAATGGCTTGTGGGTACAATATATATCGTACTCACGAAGAATTGGGTTTGTAAGTTGGGTGGAAATGGGTACCCTGCAAAAACAAGATGAAAGGATGCTGGGAAGAAATCAGTTATTCAATTCCCTCTACACGAGCATAGAATCCCCTACAATTCCATTGTAGTAGCGACATTTAATAAAATAAGCTATATTAATCCGCACAATCCATAACACTATCCCTTAAAAACATAAATTGGTTTAAGAACTTTTTAGGTCCTCTTGCCTTTCCAAGTCTCTCCTGGACCTCTCGCTTTAAGAGAGGTTTTTGTTTATCCAGAATACACTTGGATGTTGGCTCCTTGCGAGAAGGCTTAATTATATCGGCCGTCCCTCTCTGAGCTTTCCTCAGACCATCAATGGGACGTACCTTTGAGTCCTCACCTGCCTCACCACCCATCTTAACTTCTGGTGTCCCAGAGGCGAGTACGGGCAGCACGACAATATCCTCAATCAATTTATTTCCCCGAGGAGGTTTCGAGGGTCTGCCCTGAAGAGGGCTCAGAGGGGTTTTCTGAGGAGCAGTCGGGGGTGTTCCCCAAGAAGGGATCCTTGGGGGTATGGGTGGGGGAGACACCTCTATGATAGTGTCATCTCCTTTAAAAATTCTGGCACCAGCTCAGCGCAGTATGACTATTATTGTTTTGAGTAGAGACCAATGGTACAGGCCGCATAGATTCCTTTAAAAACTAACTGCACAGTGGCAGTTGGGACAGTTAATGTTCTGACTAACAATCTGACTATATGATGTTTGAAATACCGGAGCTTGACCGAATACATATTCTCTACGTGCGTGGGAATAAGGGATCTGCTTTACAGTTTGAATCTCCAGGACTTTTTTTTCTGCCTTCCATTTTGGACAGGCACCAGACCAAGCAGTGTGTTGGCCCTTGTAATTAACGCAGAACTTAAGAGACTCACATGATGTATCGTGAGCCTCCTGCCCACAATCTGCACAGGTTGGTTTGCCACAGCATCTCAGCTTTGTATGCCCAAATTCCCGGCACTGAAAACAGTGCCGAGGGTTGGGAACATAAGGCTGGACTCTGAGCACGTGGAAGCCTGCTCGGACCTCCTTTGCAAGGGTAGGAGTCACAAAGATTAGAGTATATGTATCCCTCTTTTTCTCATTTCCATTCTTTTTAATGACGATGCAGTAGACTTTGGTTACATGCTGAGGAGCAAGCTTCTCACAAATATCCCCAACGCCCACACAGTCGAGGTCATAGTAAGTGACCACTCCCCTGTAAACATCGAGGAACCTGTGGGGTTCCACATTTTCCTTCAACTGAGTCGAGTTGCTCAACAGTATTTCATTAGTAGCCATTATATATGTTTATTCAACATCTGTTATGGTTTGGATCATAATTGTGCCATCTCACAGCTTTCTAATTGAAACATTTGATTTTGCTGCACCATTTATCACTCTTTCAAGGATAAATAGACTGAAACGCTTAAGGTTCACATCGTTCTCCACTCGAGACACTACTAGGAAGCGGGGCTGAGGCCTCATTACTTCCTGAATATTTAATATTGGGCTCAACGGCCTTTCTCATTTTCGCTTATATGAATTAAGGCCCAGTAGATGGGCGGGCAGTGAGATGCCAGCAGAATTTGGCAGTATGGTGCTAGCAGACAGTAAGGTGTCGGCTGTGAGAATAGTTTCAGTCGTGCTGTATTTGGGGACAACTGGTACAGTACTTGGATCGTAGACCCAGGGTGATCCAAGTTGGTACTACCACACATGGCCCTGTTAACTGTTGCGACGAGAGGCCCCATACAACGCTAGGCATGACAACCTTCACATGGAGCATCACCAGGAGAGAGGTCCTCTGAATCATTCCTCATAAACAGGGCCTGAATTTTGATGACATCGTCTTTTTTTTTTTTGATCCTTCAGACAATGCTCAGTTGTACTCAACACACAAACTTGTGCCAAAAATTGAAGATAAGTGCAAAATGACCGCCGTGTGACGCTTGACGACCTTCACAAAAAATTTCCTGACATTTCTCGAAGTCTCCTTGGTGATATTGTGTCAGTAAAACTTGGTTACAAGAAATGTGCCCAATGAGTGCCAAGAATGCTCAAACCGGAGCACTGTCAAAATCGTGTGAGTGCCGCGCATGAATTTTTGGATTGTTTTGCACAGGAGGGAGAAGCTTTTCTGGACTCTATCGTGATGGGGGATGAGACATGGGTGTGTCACTACACCCCAGAATCAAAAAGATAATCACTTAAGTGGCGCCATTCAAGCTTCCCCAGACCCCAAATTTTCAAGACAACCCATTCAGCCAGAAAAGTCATGGCATGTGTTTTTTGGGACTGCAAGGGGGTCCTTTTGGTGGATTTTATGCCTAAAGGGACTACCATTAATGCAGAGGCTTACTGCACTACCCTAAAAAAAAATTCAGAAGAGCCATTCAGATCTGCAGAAGGGGAATGCTGACCCAGGGAGTCAGCCTCCTGCATGACAACGCCAGGTCCCACACTGCGCGAGTTTCACAGGAGCTGCTGACATCGTTTGGATGGGATATTGTTTCCCATCCCTCCTATTCACCCAACTTATTGCCTTCGGACTATCACCTTTTCACTAAACTAAAGGAGTTTTTGGGTGGGAAACGTTTTTCCAACAATCAGGAGGTCGAGGAAGCTGTGAATAAGTGGCTGAAAGAGCTGGTGGTAGAGGTCTATGACACTGGCATACAAAAGCTGGTGCCCTGACTACAGAAATATCTCAATTTCGACGGCGATTACGTTGAAAAATAGTTTAATATATTTGTGAAGTATCCTGTGAATTTCAATTACATACAAGCATTTTTCTATCCTACATAAATGTTGTAACCTTACTTTCTGGATGGCCCTCGTAATTCAATTCTCACTGGTTTCCTAAACATCCTCACCCTACATCTCCAGCACCTATGAAACATCTGGGTCGCTATCCCACTTCCTTTCCTATATGGCACATAAGAAACATCCAGGTTGCATTCTCCTTTTTTTCTACCACCATTCTCACTCGCCACCAATATATGTATTCCACTCACCTCTCTTCCAGTCACATAAAGCCCTATACATTTCATTCCCCCTACTCCTATTTTTAGGATAACATTACAGAAATCCACACCCTTACACCCCCCCCCCCCTCTCCCTAACACATCACGTGACGCCCTTCTATACCCCCACATGTCTCTATCCCCCTATATACCTCTCTCTCTCTATTTAAATCCTCACAAGATACCCTTCCACAAGTCTACTTCCCTCTCTACCAACCAATCTCTTCTGACACTCACGAAGAACAGGACAAGGAAGCCGCTTGAGCCAACAACAGCCACCAAAACGTCTAAAACCCAGAAGAGGCACCAACACTACACACCTGAGCCATTCCCTCCGACACCCTTGACACAACAAGGATAGCCTCTACAAAACGATCCAGGTCAAGCCAACGCGCAAAGATGGTACCCTGAGCAAGACCATTCTTAATAACACAAGCCAAGAGAGTGAACTTAAAAGCAGCCGCGAGCGAAACAAAGTATGTTCCTCCACTTTCCAATATCTTCATCCCTTTTTAGACCAAATATCTTCCTAAGCACCTTACTTTCGAACAACCTAAATTTATTTTTATCATGTAAGATAAGAGGCCATGTTTCACAACGATAAAGAACAAAAAAATATTTTAACCCTTGGATTCCAAAACTATTTTAATCTTTGCTATGCATAGGGATAGAGTTTATTTTCCTCTTTTTTTTAATAAAGATGTGCAAAAGTTTTAACTGGCAGCCAAGCAACAAAACTAACCATAAGACTGTCCATGTGACACTCAGATGAAACACCCTGTATAATAAATTCAAGTTAACAGTGATGTTTAAAATAATGGATTAAAAATAGGTCCTTGGGTGTAACAAAGTTGGTCAAATAAACTTACAAAGAGGGCTCAAAAGGTTTGCTAATCTCCTTTTTGAAAAGTTATTTAAGTAAATCAAACAAGATCTGTAACTTAATAGAAAGATTAGACTTAATACAAGTAGAGAAATAAACAATCAAAATAGATATTACATCGAATCACTCAACATAAGGGTAAACATGGTGAGCAGGTCACTGTGAAGCTGAAGATTGTGGTCACGGTTGATGTCTTCTATATGCAATAAAACTTAGTATCAGTACACATCAAAATGTTTAAAAAATCAGGAGAGGAACCCTCAAAATAGTTTCTAAGACATCTAGATTTCAAAAATGTATAGGTGAGGACAACTCCAAATAGCTTCTAGAATCTAGATGCTTATAATTTTGAAGAAATACTCCAAATAGTTTTAAAATTTGTCAGTGAATGTTCACTTCTTCAAATATCTTCTAGAAGCATCTAGTTTTCAAAAAATTTCCAGAAGAGGACCATTTCAAATAGTTTTTAGACCCATCTAAATTTCAATAAAAATCCAAGCAGGGAGCCATCTAAATTTCAAGAAAAATTTAGCCAAGGAGCAATCTAAACATCATTCATAAGCACCCAAATTCCAAAAATTTCTAGTTTGAACCATTTTATATGGCTTTTAGATGAATCCATTTTAATTCTTTTAATTCAACTCGAGGATCACTAAAATTATCTTCTAGAGGTATCCAACTTTCAAAAATTTGTTTTATCAGGCCCACTTTAAATAGCTTTTTTAAGAATTCAAGTTTTGTAACATTTCTGGGGAAGACTACTCCAAATAACATAAAAATAAGATGATTTTCAAAAAGTGAAAAGTAGGACCACTACAATTAATAGCTTTTATGAACATGCAATTTTAAAACAATTATTTATGAGGGGAGGGAGACAGTCTAGGGGCTAGGGTGGAAAGCAAGTCCCTGTTATTTTGCTTGCAACCCCTACATGAATAAGGTTCCACCACCACTTAGGAACCACATTAGTAAATACCAATATTTTTACTTTGTGTGGAATGCAAAGAATCATGAAAGTAGTTATAAAAGTGATAATAGATTTAACTTATTTTAATTCGAACACTAAAGATCAAGTTTTACTGTGAGGAAATAACATATCAACAAACCACACACTGTATATCTACTGTGGACTACTGATTTTAGAAAACATGATCCAACCCAACCAATCACAGCCAAGCCAACCTCTACAATCCCTCTAGGCTGCGATGATAAAAAAAAGTCATCGGCATCGCAGTAAGCATCGATGCTGAAGGTGAGGGTGACCTACCTGGTATACATTTTCCCATTACTTTCAATGCTTTTGATTTACACTGATAAAATAACCACGGCAACCACAATCTTCACGTTCACCACAACCTGATCATGTTTTTACCATTGAAGCTAAATCATACCCTTCACCCCATTGGTTATTTACTATATGCTAAAGTTGTCAGAAAATATATTTGGGTTATAATTTTTTCTCACTCTAAAATTTAAATTACCATAATTATATAAAAAAAACAGAAATTTAATAAAAGAAATAAGATCAATTAACATCTCTTGTGAATGCATACATGACACAATGATGAAGCTGGTAGAATTTTAAAATGTAAGAATAAAGGTAGAACTTGATAGAAGGAAACACAAATCTAAACAATCTGGCATGGCCCAGAGGAAATGAAAGGAATTTGTGTGTATTTCAATGTATATAAATGTCATTATTCCCCTATAAAATATGACACTGATGAGTGAAATTCAAAACACAAGCTAAAGCTAATCTTTTGAGATGGCTGTCCCATTAGACCATATCTTACATCTATAAAGTGATGAGTGATGACTCATATTTTAGTCTCAATTTTACTAGGGTATACAATCTTCCTCAACTATTGGTATTTTAGTTTGTAACAGATGTGAAATCTAAGGTTAAGAAATAGTTTCACTTTTTATTACCTCCATATTTCATTCCCTTTCATTTTAAAAAAAAAAAAATTTATTTATGTTATTTCATCATGGTTTTGTTTCTCTTCTCTGGATACTATTTAGCATTAAATATTAATTTATGTTTTTTATTCAACCAAGATTTCTTCTGCCATCTGTTTCTATTAAAAAGACAACTTTGGTTTTTTGTTCAAATATTTTTTTTACTATAATATTTCAAAAATAACTTAAAAATCACTTACGCTTGTAGAAGAGCATCCATACCCTGACTTCCTGGGTTCACATTGCCAGACATAATAGTACTCATCCTAGAAAACAACAATAACATTTAGGATATTTAATGCTTCAAATCACTATAGGTACCGTTATTCCTTTAAAATGGGTCTGTTTTATGGCTTGATAATATGGAAATGTTCACATCTTTTAAGGTTGTACAGTGCAGTCATTTTATTACTAAGTTGAGCTTGTATCAAAAGTAATTATATTTAATATAATTGATTCAATGTATAAAGTGGACTAAGGATTATAACACTTTATTAAACTATAATGGTTTAAGAACATAATAAACCCATGGATTGAGTTTTCATAAAGGATTTTATTTTTTATTTTTATCTACTCAGAAAATCATATAGGTTAGTAAATATTATTAAGAGCTTGCATCCTCTAGTGAATCTACCAAAAATGTTCAGACAACTGTGATTTCATTTGTTAAAAATAATATTTTTGTATATCTGTAATAAAGATTTGTCCGTCTGCATTTTGGTCTGATGTCTTCCTATAAGAGACCAACCATATTTTTACTTGTTGGAATTTTTCACATTAGCTACAAAGTTTAGCTCATTAGAATTAATATGTATCATGCCACCACTTTTTGATGCTCAGATATCAGTATTATAAGTACTTGTTCTATAACTTAATTATTTTTATATAATTTATCATTAAAATAGTTAAGAAGGTATTAATTCCGTGTGTGTGCTATGAGAAAATTTTAAAACTAAACTGTAAAATTCAAATAAGTATTTAGTAATATAGAAGAACCTGGTTAATCAGAACCAATTGTAGGTGAAGCTTGATCAAATTATCGAAAATCCTGATTCAGCATTAGAATAAATGAGGCTCTTTGGTGAGACAGAGAATTTTCATAGATTTTAAATAAAAGTTGAATGAGTTTCATAAAATTTTCATTCATTTAACTGATGTATAACATGTAATAATAGTTTTACATTTAGAGTATATCTTTTTCAATATGGTATTTATTTTTAGTTACAGGAAAACATCTAGTGTTTACAACATGTACAAATTTAGCATTCAGCATTTATTTCAGTTTCTTACAAAATTCTCTTTTAACTTTAAGTATGTTATCGATAAAATATATTTTATTTACTTAATTTATTTTCCCTCAAAGTTTTCTGCAAATTTTGTTCATAAATAGCCAGAATTTTGGATAATAGGGGTTCGGTCTAACAGAGTTTTACTTTAGTTCATAAGTTTAAGAATAGTGCTGATATTGTATAACTAGTCAAAATATCTATTTAATGTTTTAATTTTATGTCTTTTTTTTTATAACTATACAAAGTTTGCGTTAGATTTGAAAGAATAACCAAAAGCAATAAAATATACTAGCTTGAAATTGAATGAATAGCTTATCAAGAAAAATGTATATAAAATTCATATCAAACAAGTGGGTACATACTGGCAATTTGGCCTTTACTTTGTGACAGTATAATTAGAAAGTTCTCTGTTTACTCTAAAAAGTAGAAGTCTTACACCATAGTGGAACCAAGCAAGTTAAGCTTGACACCTTTATGGGTAGAGAAAGGGCAAATGTTTGGCTCCAGAAAAGTTAGTATAGGATATTCATATAATTATAGGTAAAGCTAATTTATGTACAGCCAAATTGTGCAGAAATGTGGCATTCAAACATTCAAAATATTACTTTGGCAAATCTTTGTTTTCATCAAAAAGCTAATAAAGGATGGACTAGCTTTAAAATTATATTTTAGAAAATGATATTTTTACTAAATTAATTTCACTGAAAATACAGTAATTATATTAATTAGGAATATCACAGCCATTAAGGCCTTCGGGGCTAAGCCTCACATAATAAACTAATCTAAATATTGTTTTTAATATAACTATACTTCTAAATTTCTAATGTGACCAATATAATTAAATGGTGCTGTTCACTGCAAAGACTTTCTCACCCCTTTACCTAGAAACAGAGTTATTTGCTTAATGCTGGTAAGATACAAGGGTAAGTAGGGTCTCTTATTTTTTATTAATTAAAAAAAATTATTTGCAATAATCTTTACATTTTTTAAAGTTTGAACAATTACCTATTTTCCTACATAATCCCAATTTCGGTCGATGCATTTTTGTAGAAGCTGTGGCAGCTTTTGTATTCCCATGTCATACCAGCTCGCTGTCATGTCTTTGAGGAATCGTTGAACCTCTTCTTTCACCTTGTCATTGGAGCTGAATCGCTGTCCTGCCAAATGTTCTTTCAACTTAGGGAAAAGGTAATAGTCAATGGGTGCCAAGTCCGGACTATAGGCTGGTTGTCTGATGATGTCCCATCCAAACTTTTGCAGAAGCTCGACAGTTTGACAGGTGACGTGTAGGCGAGAGTTGTCATGGAGAATGTGTATGCCCTTGCTCAACATTCCTCTTCTCCAGTTCTGAATTGCCCGTCTGAGTTTTTTCATATTTTAGAGTTTCAGAATACCGATCAGCGTTTATTGTGGTCCCAGCAGGCATAAAGTCGACCAACAATACTACCTTTTGTTCTCAAAAGACAGTTGTCATGACTTTACCGGCATACTGTGTTTGTTTGAATTTTTTCGGCTTCGAAGAAGAGGAATGTCGCCATTTTCACGATTGTTGTTTCGTCTCTGGGGTGAATTGAAATGCCCAGGTTTCATCTCCTGTGACAATAGAGATCAAAAGTCTTCATTGTCCGCATAGCGGCGAAGAAACTCGCGTAAAGAATCAACATGTCGCCGCTATTCATGGAACCCATCGAGCGCAAACCTTCCAATACTGCAACTTTTCGGTTAAGATCCTGTGTATGGTGCTTCGGGACACCTCAGAGACCAAAATGCAAAGATCATCCAGAGTGATCAGTCGATCTTCACGCAGGCTTTCCTCGATCTTCTCAACTGTCTCATCGGAAATTGACAATCTCCCACTCCTTTGCTCATCATGAATTTCACTATGACCAGATATAAACTCCCTACACCATTTGCGAACATTTTTGATGTTGATGCACGACTCGTCATATACTTCGGTCAACTGGCGATGAATTTCAACAGGTGTAATGCTTTCGCATTCAAAAACCGAATAACAGTGCGGATTTCGCACTTGGGGGCGAAGTTCAACGGGAGCTCCATTCTCAATGGCTACCAGGACCAGACTGAGTGTCATGGGGAGAAGCGAGCATGCTCGGATAGGGGTGGGGGAACTTCCAATCACAACATGTATTCAACAGCTGCCAAAACAGTTTCGTTATGCCCCAGCCTCTCAGAGACCTTACTTTTGGGATCACCCTCATATGTGAAATAAAACAAATATTGTTCCAGAAAAATTCTACCAAAGAGTATGAATGAAAAAATAAACAATGTTACCAAAACTTTTGAGAAAAAAGAGGAACATCTCAAGCCAAAAAAGAGCATTGAAATCAACTAACATTTACCAAAGCTATATTTAAAAATATATATTTGCCTGTAACTTGGAAAATCTATATTTAAAAATATATATTTGCCTGTAACTTGGAAAATATTCATTTTATAAAATATTATTTCGAATAGAAGTTGTTTATTTTAAAGAGTTTCACAACTTTGCAATGATAAGTTATTTTGTATCTTAAAAGAGTTGCAGAGATTTGACACAAAAAAATTTGATATATTCACTTATATAAAGTCATTTTATGATAAAGTATAACTTTGCAATGATAAGTTATTTTGTATCTTAAAAGAGTTGCAGAGATTTGACACAAAACATTTGATATATTCACTTATGTAAAGTCATTTTATGATAAAAATGAGATGTTTGTCATGTTTAAACAGTGTTAAAATAAGAATTTTAGTTTAAATGGTTTAAAAAAAGGAATTCTAAAAAAAATTGATACAGCTCGTTGTATGATATAAAATGTCTACTAATTAATTTTTTGGTTTGTACACCATATATACTTTATGAACACCAAGGTATTTAACAGCCTAGTCAAAGGGACAAGGATGAGGAACATCATTTTTAAAGAAGGGCACTAGTATTTATATGGGAAGAAGATAGGAAAACTACAGTGAAAAAGCCCATGTGTTTTTCCATTTACCCTCAGCTGAAGATTCACAACTCGAGCCCCTTTTCCTCCTTCCCTATCCAGTCTAATTCAAGATTGACACTAAAGACTTTGTTATAACCAAAACGAGTTAGGCCTACTATTTTATTTAGCAATGGGCATTCTTTAACTCACCAGTTAGAGTATGAGTATGTTTGAATGTGTATAATTTGAAAGGCTGGAATGAAATGATTTTCATTTTCAAATATCACAAAACGATCACAATCAAAATTCACTTATCAGCCATGTGCAATTCCATTATCTATCACACTTAAGATGTTTGTTGCTCAGTCATTTTTTAATAAAATTTTAACATTTTGCATATTAATTGTACCACTAAGACTACAACAATTAAGTGTTTTAACAGTTGACAGTTTTGAGTTTCCCCAGTTTTACCTGGCAGTAAAGAGGAAAACATACTTTTTTTATCTTATGGACATGGTTATGTTAAATTCCCAAATAGTTTTCAAGGAAGTGACCTAAAGAAAAATTCACTACTCAGATTTAAGACTGGATGTTGTCAAGGATGAATCCAAAATGTCAAGTTTCCTGAACGTCAGACACCTGGACGACCTCTTTTCTCAGATTATCCTCTGAGGCTTCAATCCAAGAACTGGGCCCACTTTACCATTTAAATCCCTCCAACTATGGCTAAACAATTTCTATCAAGGCCATGCAAGGTTTGTAATACCCATAAGAAGCGATCAGAGGTCAGGTGGCTCTTCATCTTGAGGGCTGTTTTGAGGCTTTTCATATACTCATGAGCTATTAAAGTGGTTTTGTGTCAGTAAGTGACATTTTTAAAGCATTTAATTAGAGTTATAAAAAAATTAATAGATTCAAGTAAAAGCCAGAAAACATTATGAAATGCTATAAAAAGATAATAATTTTGCACACATTTAATTCCTGCCACTGTAAACAATAATGTGAGAAAATATTATAACTTCAATGGGTTGAAGTAGGTAAGTAAGTAGAATAAAAGCTATATTAATATCATAAACTTTTTTTGTTCAAAAGAAAAATTCCTGTAAATATAATATTTAAAGCTTTTTAGTAGTCCTTACATTCAATTTATAAAACCCATATCCAATGTTTAATCCTTGATATTCGCTGTTGTTGGACAAATTTACAAATCCATTTTTGGTACAGAACATAAAATAAATATGCATGTGTCAGCATTAAAGAGCATAGGGTTTTGTTTTTACTCTTTACATCTTTATTTTTACCTAGATGAACTTAATAGATGATTTAAAGATTAAAATTAATTTCACTTCTAATTTAAAAAGTGAACTTTGCACACCCCTACTATAAATATAACAAAATGAATGTACATTTTTTTTAGGAATAATACACAGTTGAATATGAGGAAATTTAAAAACAAATTTATCATTCTATCTAAGTAAATTGTTAAGTCAGGAGTTCTCAAATTCACATTAACATGTGTTTGATTTGAATATGCTTGAAACAGTGTTAAATGCTATGATTAGGGACATGGAAAAATCGCATTTGCGATAGAACATATTTTTACACCAATTCTAATGTTTTCACACAAATAACACAAATTTAAGTTTTTTTCTTAATAAACACCATTTCTTTGTAATTTGACAAATACCAAACCATACAATATAATTTTCAATTCGGTAACACTGGTGATATCCCTATACCAGGGTTGACATTTATACGAATGGTATTCGTTTTTACTTAATTTATAGGTATAAAATGGACCACAGTAAAAATAAGTGTTTTCAGGATATTTAGGCTTTTTTTTATATGAGTTTAGCATTAAAAATCAAGATTTCTACACAATTTGATAAATATATATGGGGACCTTGCTACAGGCTGTCATGTTTGGCAAAATTATATCTTCTTCAATTTTATTCCCTTCTTCTTAATTGATAGTAGTTTAATCTTCTATGGCATGTTTCGGTGTTATTATTATTATTATTATTATTATTATTATTATTATTAGCACCGCGTCTTACTACCCATTCGGGTTATACGCCCTTACGCTAATGTGTAATAGTAGGATGATTGTGAGATGAAATGGAGGACCTGCAGTTTAACATGGAATCCGAACCATAGTGGAGGCCTGGCATTCCCCATATTCAAAAGTTCGGTGTTATTAATGTTTGGTTTAAGCCTAAGTTGATAATCGATCATTTCGATATTGCTATTTGTAAGACTCATAGGTAATGATATTGATATATCAAGTTTGATATTACTAAGTGTGAAATGTTTTGTGCATATTTATAAATGATTTTTCTTTGAATCTGTTATTAAATCGTTAAATACACAGTATTAATGAAAAATTCAGATAGTTTTATTCTAGGTTTTTTAACAAATACTAATTCTACTCATATTTACATAAATAATAAAATAGTTTTCTGCTTAAAATAACATCGCCTTTTGAGAAAAATAACACCACTTTTCCCCTAGAAATAACCTCACCTTTTGCATGTCTCTAGCTATGATGTATAATTTTCCCCACCAAAATAAATGTAAAGTCATTTAAGAGTTAAGTTTCAAGAGATTATGGATCTGGAGTTTAAGGATTCAAATTCAATCTGTACCAAAATTAATCATAGCTTGAGGCTTAGGTTTGGTGTGATGCTTTAAAAAACAATGCACTATTAAGTGATATAGTTTTGCAGCCACCTATCATTCACTTACATGTTTTGCATTCCTGGGTCTGAGAGCATTTGAGTTGCCATAGTCATAAGAGCAGGGTTGGCCAAAAGTGTGCCAATATCAAAATTTGGTGAAGCATTACTTGTGTTGGTCAACATTTCTTCAGTAAGTAGCAAATTATTCTTATAACTTTCATTGTCTGGTTCCAGCTCAAGAGCCTTTATGTAACTCTCTTTTGCTTTTATATGATCTTTAAGACTAGTATATGCTAGCCTAAAAAAAAACAGAAGAAAAATTAATAACAGTTAAACAATTATGTAAGGTTTTGAAAACTTAAACAGACATGAATATACATTAGCTAGTGCAATCAAATCCATGTATATGTTCTACTTAAAATAATGTGTATGCTCATTTAATACTTTAAGTCAAATAAAACCAATGAATACAATGTTTTGATAAGTAAATGGATTAAATATAGTGATATAAATTTGTAAGTTATATTTCAGTTACAAAGGTGAACCAAAACATATAAATACGATTCTTCATGATTAAGAAATTAAAACCTAGAACATCAAATAAATAATGTATATTTTATTTCCCAGTAATATATCAAGTACATAGTTAGCAATAGGAATAAGGAAACAGAGGAATAATAAAGGGATAAGAAGAAAATAGGGAAGAGAATGGTACAAGAAGCCAGTAAGAATTGGATGCCAAAATGGACAGAGATGCTGGAAAGCAATTTGGAAGGAATTAAAGAGGTGTATTATAGCTATTTAAAGAATAAGAATAAAAATACAAGAGGCTACATATATGGATGAAGAAAGAAAAACAATGAAGACAGGAGAAGAAGAAAAGTAACTATGAATGAGATATTATGAGAAGATGTTTAATCCAAAAGAGAAAAGGAATGAGTGTGAAACAGAGGAGCATGAATTATCATCATCATCATCATCATCGCAACTTACTACCTGTTTGGGTTATACACACTTATGCTAATGTGTAATGGTAGAGTGATTGTGAGATGAAATGGAGGACCTACAGTTTAACGTGGGGTCCGAACCACGGTGGAGGCCTGGCATTCCAAACATCCACAAAATGTGCTTAATACAAGTCTTGTCAGAGGTGAAGGAAGAGTTTGGCAATCAGATAAATCTGTGCCAGGACCGAGGATTGAACCCCGGACCTCCAGCACAGAAGCCTGCCACCTTACCCCTATACCATCAGGTCACCTTAAACAAAGTTGATTACAAGTAGAACAATATAATGAATGCAGGATACTGCATATGATTGGCTGCCTATTGGCTTGCCCAATCAGCTTTTTAAACTATTCCCACTATTTGAACTAACATTAAAACTTTGAATTTTATTTTATACCTTTATATAATCAAGTCACTTATTTAAGAATTATTTTAAAAGTCTACATACCCAAGCCGACCATATGCTTTGCTGTAAGTAGAATCAATTTTGAGAGCATTTTTACAATCTTCAATTGCTGCTTGATGGTTATTCAGTTTACTGAATGACGCAGCTCGGTTACAGTAGAACACTGCATTTTTTCCATCCAGTTTAATCGCTCTGCAATCCAACACACAAAAAGAATAAGAGAAATTCTCTTATGCCATAAATTGCTGATTTAGTGAATACTTCCCAAACAGATTTCAATGTATTATACCTATTTTACATAGTAAAGGAAAATTATACAATATTGACTTAAAATTTAATCAATTTTATTTATGAGATCAATATAATTGGAATTTTGCAATTACATGTTTTTCTGATTTGTTTAGCCTAGTTGGCTTTCTACACTAGTTAAATTATCATCATTGAATATTTAGGATAGCCAAGTTTTCCTGAAAACAATTCTGATTTTTATAAGGCTTTTTTTATATTCATGTCGCTCTTTAACAAATGTTTCCATGTGCAAAGGTTTTGTAAAATGTGTGGGGCACACAAGCATTCTATTACTAAGCTTTGCATATATAATATTACAGAACAAAAACACACTTTAGAATCCCTGTTAAATAGCAACTAAAATATTGCCTTGCTAACAACATTAAAATACCCATGCCCTGAGAGGTTGCTTTTTTTTCTCGGCTCATTTTTAAAGGCTGAACGAAGTTTTACAGTCTTTCAAACTTAGATATTAGTCAACAATAAAGTATATCAGATTTGTGTATGTAGCTAAATTGTAGGTCCATACAATGCAATACCAAATTCAAATTGAAAGTTTATCAAAGTAAATCACTAAAATAAATAAAAATGCTGGTAAATCTTTAAAATTATTTAGAAATGATTCATAATGGTCCAAATTAAAACGCTATATATAAAAAAAATTGTTTACAATTACATTATAAAATCTGATTTAACTTATCATTTAAGATTAAGATTAAAAAGGCTCGATCAAAGGAAGTGCACCAACATTATAGTATCTATCAAATTTAAACATGTAAATCCCATTACTTGAGTTATGCCTACATCAAAGTAGTTTTACTAACCTTTTTGACTGTCATTTACTGTCCATTTCAACATTACCAAAATTAGAGAATACTCAACTTCAAGACAATCAAAATATAAACTATATTAAATAACTCTAAAATACTCTACAAAACAAATGTGAAATAAATGGTACAGAACTCCGCACGGACTTTCTCGCTCTTTTGTTTAAAAAATGGAGATATTTACTCAAAATTCACAATATAATATATACTAACAAACCAGAGGATAAATTGCGCTATACATTAAATAAAACATTTTTTGGTCAAAGCTTTAGATTTTATAATTTTATTTTTAAAGAAATAATGTCTTCATTTGTTTATTTGGATTAAAAAATATCGATATTGGGTACCCAAGAGTCAAAACTTCATATTAAAATTTTTACTTACAGTTAAAATTTTTGGCATTTTATTAGGGGATGCACATCTTATAGTTATGGCATTGCTATTAAATTTCTTTTTTATAAATTTTGACTAACAAAATAGTTAATAATTGACTATTGAGTCTAAAACGAGAGAGATAGATCATTGCTGTACCATAGAAGGATCCAAGAGGGGGTGGGGGGCGGATGCCCCCTTCAAGAAATTAAATCAATATTAGTGTTGTTATTATGTAATACTATCTCAATAACCAGATTTTACTTTTTTTAATTGTTATTGGTAATATTATTAAATGATTAATATACTGTAATTATTATAAATAATTAAGACAATCACACTAAGTGTTAAAATGGTGAAAATAGGCATTAAAGAAATCACCCAGATTTAAATTACACGCCTCTCACCTTGCTGTACAAACATGGTTTAGGTTTAAATTTATTTTATCATTTTTATTTTTACTATTTCAATGATATATATCTTTAAATAATTTGTTTTAAATAATGTGCTTTAAACAAAATCTTTGAACAATACCGCAAATATAACGAGTTAATATGGTTTAATGGTACAATTTTGAGTTAAAAAGAGAAATAACTAGCTATACTATAGAGTGGAGTTAAAGTTCAATTGTTCGAAATCTAAATAATTCCATCTATTTTGTCCAATTGATTGAATAGCTAAAAAAATAAATACATATAATTGTTATAATGTTTAAACTTATTTCCCTTTTAATGATCACTATTTGTTGATGTTCTCATCATTTGCTTTTAATAAATTTAATTACTAATAGCAAATTTTGAGTTATACTCTTCATTAGAGGATTATTCTCAAGTTCAGCATAACAATGAAAAATTAATCAAAGATCTACTCTCAAATTTTGAAGTATATTTATAGGAAATTTATCCAAATTTGCATGGGGGGAGCATGGGTATACATTTAGGAAACAACAACCCTCGATCCACGCGGCTGAGATGTGAACCCAAGACTTCCAGTTACGAGCAAACCAAATATGATCCCGACACTTACCACACCCACCCAACGAATCAGATCCATTGAATCAATTTTCGATTAAAATTATTTTTAAAATATCTAATATTGTTGTTATTTATTAGAATATTTTCTTACAAACCTAATAGTTTCAACTTTGTGGGAAATAAACAATTAATATTTCTAATGCAAAGTGTAAAATAAGAAAATGTGTATATTATTTTATTATTATTATTATTATTAATATTATTATTAAACTATTAGGCGTGAAGGTGTGTTTATTGTTAGCTAATCTATATACCTGATTCATACTTAATATAAATTGAATTTAAATTCTAACACTTACTGAGAAATAGCTATATCATTTATTTGTTTGGAGTTTAGTTTAAACGTTTTGCCCCAAAACTTTCTTTTTTTCACTTTAGGTTTTTAGTTCCTTATGGGTGATGTTTTATTTAAAACAAAGTAACAAGACCACCTTACAGATAAACTTGTTTTCTTAGTGAAACTTGTTAAAATTGTTTGAAACTAGCACAAATATATCATAGACAAAAGAATAAACTATTCACACATTGACTAAATGTTTACAATAGTACTACTTGAGATTTATTGCATTTTTAGAGCAAAAAAACAAACAAAAACACTAGAACTAATATAACTAAAGAATATATATTTGAAAACCAATTTGTGACAGCAGTCCAAAACTTACAATTCGCATATAAATTTTAATAAAGAACATTTTTAAGGACATTTTATGTCAAAGCCTGAATTTTCATGTGTATCATATCCTATGTCATTCCATCTAATCAATGGGTCAGTGAACTAAGCCCTGTTACCAGCTTCAATCATTGTATCCTTATTCAAAAGTGTTCCACTCTTGTCCTCTTTGTTCTATGTCTTGACTTAACCATGTCTTCATATCTTAATCTTAGTCAATATATTTTATTTTAACTATCCCCCAAAAATAGGCTTTTTGTGAATAAAATTAAATGTAAAAACATACATATACCTGACTTTAGATGAGAAAAAAAATGGTGTTGAAGGAACAATTTGTTTAGGTTTTATGAGATTATAAGGTTCGATTCCCTGGCACTTCAAAAATGTATCTGAGGTAGTGGGTCCGAAACAGGATCAAACTCAGCATCATGAGGACGAATGATGAGCTGCTTGAATAAAGAAGTAGCCACGTCAGTTTATAAAACTGACATTAACGGCCAAAGAGCTAATTGTGCAGACCTCATGACATCCTTTATTCATTTAGCCACAAATGTTGGTGTTATCATTGTTAAAGCAGTAGCACTTGGTCTGCTTGCAGGATCACACAATGGAGTTTTTTTTAATAAGATTATATAAAATTGTATAGTTGTACATGTGACCTTAATGACAGTTAATATTATTTTGCTTTCTTGAAAAGGCTTGGACATCAGTAGATCTGTTCATTTTGATAAAGTGTAGTTTTCAAAACGTTTCTTGAAATTATTTCTGGATAAACTATAGTTAAAACCATTCTAGCTTGCATCCAAAGGTTATCAAATTTTTTTGGGTTACAAATGATTAAGATGATCCAGCTGGTCGAAGAAAACTTATTTTACTTCCACTTTCTGATCATAATTTCAAACACACAGCCTTACATCACTGATCATGATATAAGTTCAACAAATTTTTATAAATATTTTATATCAAGTTCTACGTCTTCAACACATATTTTGCTTTGTTTTTATTCAGAGGAAAATTTGTAGCTGTCAGCAGGTCAAGTTGTACTTGAACCCAGAATATTATATGTGTCTTTAGTTGAGGTGAGCAAGAAAATGTCACATAATTACATTAAATTAACCTAAGGAGGAATGTGCTTGGATGTAAAGAAGTTGCAGTTTAGGCAGTGGGCACGTGTCTCGCGGGTCATGTTGGGGGTTAACATGGAGTGTCCTCAGGCTATTTCCAGTGTTACCCATGTTTGGTAAAGATCGAGTTAAGAGTTTAGGGTGAATTAAATCTCCTGTGAAAATTTAAGAGCATAAAAGACCGAGGAAAGGGCTCCTGGGGTAAGATGAGACAAAGGCTTGCTCGAAGTGTTTATGATCCTTTCTTGTACACCTTGAATACTTTTTTTTGTTCCTCTTTTACTTTCTCGCTATCTTACAGGTAGAGAAAGTATTGTGATTGTCAAAAACATCAAACTTGAGATTTTGATGAATTGGTGTTTCATGACTCCCCCCCCCGCCCCCCCCAATTTCAAAAATTAATTTTTGAATTTTCATCTGTCTGTCTGTACCTCCAATTAGAGCCTAAACTATTTTACTGATCGAGCTAAAACTTGGATTCTAGGGTTTTCATAAGATTGCCCCGAGAGATTTTTGGAATTAGATATCTAACCCTAAAATTAAGGGCAGTTTACTTAAGGGCATAAAGAGAAAAAGTCTATTTTCTAAAATTTCATTTCAAAAGATTCATCAGTAACAAACAAAATGGCTGCTCTCAATATTTCGGCAAAATTACTTTAAGGGCTCCGGTCTGATGCGTAAATTCTCATTTTTTATCATATTCCCAAAACTATTTGGGATATGAAATTACTTATTATTACAAATATGTGGATTTATTTATAATACAAATATTTTATTTGAAACCTATTTTTTATAAAACCATTAACGTTCAAGCTATATATATATATATATATACACACACACACACAAACATTTCTCCTACGAGGCTTAAGGAAAAATAGCATAAAAGTTTTGAGAGACTTACTTAGGCTATATTTAATTACTCTATGGCATTGGAGAATTATTGATTATGCATATAGCTTGAAAGATAATGGTTTTATAAAAATAGGTTTCAAATAAAATATTTGTATTATAAATAGACCCATATATTTGTAATAAGTAATTTCATATCTCAAATAGTTTTGGGGATATGATAAAAAATGAGAACTTACGCATCAGGCCGGAGCCCTTAAGTAATTTTGCTGAAATATAGATTTTTTTATGGTCACAATAGTTTATTTTTAGTGTTTGAATATATATATATATATATATATATATATATATATATATATATATATATATATATATATATTAGCTTTTCAAACACTAAAAATAAAGTATTGTGACCGTAAGAAAAATCTAACCTGAAATGTTGATGGATGTCGACGTCTCATGACCCCCCGAAACCTAGAAGGTGGTCTTTGCAATGCTGTTTATCTGTGTGTCTGTTTAAACTTAAAATTAAGAGTAGTTTAATAAAGGGTGGAAAGAGAAAAAATTGTTTTTCTCAAAATCGGCTCTAAATATTTTGATTAAAATTAATTTCTAGGTGTTGATTAAGATAATAAATAAACTGACTATTTTCATTTTCCCATGAAAATTACTTTTAGGGTACTTTACAGAAGTGGAAATTTCCGTATCACCACAACTATTTGAGATACTAAATAATATCATTGCAAAATTGTAGTACTATCAAAAATTGAAAACTTTTATATAAAATATACTTTTATAAAACCAACAGTTTCTGAGATATTGGCAAACATATTGATAAAATTTCATGAGTTTTAGTTGTAAAGAGTTACTACTTATGTTTTAACGCAATAATTCTCCCATGCCATAGAGTAATTAAATATAGCCTAAGTAAGTCTCTCAAAACTTATGCTATTTTCATTAAATCTCATAGGAGAAATGTTTGTATAACAATGATCTACCTCCATTTTAAACTCAATAGTCAATATTTACATATTTTATTGGTCAAAATTTATAAATGAGGAATTTAATAGCAATGTGATGACCTGAAGATGTGCAACACCTAATAAAATGGAGAAAATACTAACCGGAAGTCAAAATTTTAATACGAAGTGTTGACCCTTGTGGACCCGATATTGATCTTTTTTTATTGGTCCAAGCATACAAATAAGAACATTAATTCTTTAAAAATAAATCTATAAAATTTAAACCCAGGACTCAAAAAATGCTTTACATGAGTATAGTGCAATTTATGCTTGGGTTTGCTAGTATATATTATTTTGTTTCCTATATACGAGTTTTGAGTAAATATCGCCATTTTTAAACATTAGTGTGAGGAAGTCTGTGTGGAGTTCCGTACCATTTAGTTTATATTAAAATTCCAACAATAGAACCAAATGCCTCTTAGCCTATTTTAATAACTTGCTATCTATCAATCTTTATACTAAGATTGGGGCTGACAAGTATTATTCAGGCAGTAGAGTGTTTAATGAAAAAGAGGCTCATAAGATGATTATAAAAATGAAAAGTTGTTCAAGTCACCAAGATTATCTATATGAAATTTATTGAAATGTTCCATCAACAACATTTTTTCAAATTCAAGATCCATACATTCCTTTCATATTATTGAGGCTCACCTTAAAACATGGCATGTGTTTTGAGGAAATATGTAGAATGTTTTAATAAAATAATTCCATTTTGCCAAAATTAAATGTTAAAATATACTGAAATTAACCATATTCCCCATGATATTAATTAAATTTATAAGTAAAATAGATTAAAAACATTTAACTAAAACACCATACTAGCTTTGAATAGATATAACAAAACTTTTCGATGGTTTTGGTAGTAACATAATTAGGCAGCCAGTGTAAATAACAACAAAAGTATATTAGAAACATGATTAAGTCAAATTCAAAACTAAACATAAACAGGTTATCTAGAGAAGAACAATGGACTAAATCATTATTTAAATCAGTGTGGTCCAACTAGCAGCCCATAAATCCCTTGGTGGCAGATGTGAAATAGCTAGAGATTCAAATAAAAATATTTACTAAAAAAAGGATTATAATTACATGTTATTAATGCATTTATTTGATTCATAAAGTATGTATATAGTTTAAAGTTATTTTATGAAAGTGTGTGCAAGTATGTTTCATTGTACATTTTGGGAAATATTTTGTTGTGAAATTAGATTTTACCAAGCCAAAATACAATATTATATAATAAGTATTGAAAATAATTGCTTATTAAGTGTTGTTTACCTATATTAAGTTTATGGGTTTATTAAATATATATTTGGCCTCATCAGTGTATGAAATAATATGGTTATGATACAAGTTATTAATATAATAACTATGCTAGTCTAAAGTTAAATATTATGTCAGTCAACTAACACACATTGGCACACAAAACAAATTAGGCCCTTGGGATTGAAAACAACAGGCTACCCTGGTTTAAATACAGGAGGGGTGAGAACATTCATCTTAGTGATGATGTAACAGAAATTGTTTAGATAAAACCTAAATTAACAAAAAAACACTTTTTTTTAAATGAGCTTTCACTGCAAACCACTCAAGAAATTCCCCCCTTGCAATACAATAAGGAACATTTTACTCTCTGTTCGTGAAGAAGCTGTTTGTTGCAGTGAAAGTTTGTCATTATAAATATTTGTTAATGTTTCATCGAAAATATTTTTACTCTAGCATCAGTCAGGTTTATAAGTATGTTGGCTATCCCTTCTAATATAAACCAAAACCAAACAACATTGATTGTATCCAATCCAAAGCATTATGGCAAGTTTAAGTAACAATGGGAGATCAGTATGGTTGGCCACATGCCTAATGTAAAGGATTTTGACTAATAAGATCAAAGTTTAAGCTCTGATAGTGTAAATAAGAAGTGGTTTGTTTTAATTGGAATATTGACTCATGTTCAACAATATTTTTTAATATAATTTAAATGGTTTAAGAGATAATAGTTTGTTTCTGTGCATCTCATATTACTACACATTTGGGCTATTGACATAGTTGAACAAATATAATATGGATGAGGAAGGTATACTAAAGAGGAAATGTACTCCCATTTGTGGAGGAAAAGTGGATGGGGGAGGGGGGGAGATGTAAAAAGCTACTTTCAGTACATCTGGCCGAGATGTAAACCCCAACCTTTCTATCCATCAACAAACCCAACCAAACGAGGTTGACACCTTAGCCCATTTACCTACCAATGTGGGTGAGATTATATAGTTATTTTAGCAATGACTAGTTCAACAATTTAGGATAGGGTCTGTGGGATTTTTTCCCCAAATGTATGTTTAGTCTAAACACAAAATTACTTGGTGTAGCAGTCCAAAGCCTCCAGATATTTCCCTGTTTTCATGTAATTGTTTCCATCACTTTTAAATTTTTCAGCTTCAGTCTTTTGTTCTGGGGTTGCTTCTTGAGATTCTGCAATATCCTAACAAAAAATGAAACACTTAATTTACAGCACATAAAAACAAGCCATGTGACTACAATTAAACCTGGTTATGACATCACTTAACCCATTCCCTGGCGCCGGCGTTGAACAACGTCTTTGTTTGCCCAAACGTTCCCAGGTGCTGGCGTGAATCAATGTTGCATTGCAATAAGTTATTATAATGCCATCTCTCAATAAACCATTGTACTTTTAGACAGTCTGAATATTTCATAGTGAAGTTGATAGATGGAGCTACCAGTCAAATGCTTTACTATGAACACGAATAAAGTAATAGATGATAGAATAAAGGAATAGAGAAAATATTCATCAGATAAGAGTAGAAAAATGGTTGCCAGACCTGCATAGACCGCTGTGTTAAGCACACGCCAGGGAATGGGTTAAGGAACCAAGATATGGGTAAATCCATGTGAAACCAACCAATGGTCTGGACCTTCACATCTCAGAGCAAGATAATTTTTGGAACATTGGTACTATTTATTAAAAGGATGAAAAATATGAAATTTCAATTATTTTTTTACATTCAGTTTTTGAGTTAATGGCTTTCAAAGTTTTAGAATTCTTGTGATTTTGGTCGCATTTTAAAATTTTCAAATGGCTCTATCTCAAAAACTATAAGACTTAGAGAGGTGGAATTTGTAACATTATCTTAAGGATTTTACAAGCTTTAATATGATATGAATCTTAACCATTTTTAACAATTTAATTTTTTTCTAAAAATTTAAAAAAAGTGTTTTTGTTAAATCTCAAAATAGAAATTTTTATTTTTTTTTCTAAAAAATTTATTTTATTTATACCCCTTTTGGGAGAACATTTACCAAATTTGAAGATGGGATCATGATGGGATCACGTTGTAATAAATAGTTAAATATAGCAGTACCACAGCAAATTCACCCAGAATGAGATGTATTGCATCAATACCCTGAGTATTTATGAACACCTGCAGTACCATAAACAAATTAAATGGGGAAATTGTTTCTACTCATTTAAGTTATTGCACTTTTAAGTTAACCCTAAAAAGTTTCAAAAAACGAACAATTAATTTTTAGGTTTTTTTAGTAGTGCACATTAAAAAAATTAAAACTTTGAAAAACCTTATTCTGAGATTTAGCTTAGAACAAAATTTATTAATGATATTACATAGGCTACTGTAAAATAAATTACTGCTCCTCAACAATAAATCTCAAAATTCATTTCAAATTAAGACAGTGATTCATGATAAGACAAGCCCTGAGGGGAGTGAGTCATACACACATGCAGCAACCTGAACACTGCCATTATTTACAAGTTTCATCAGTTTTACTGTAACTACCAGACATACAACATCCATGTACTTTATTTGTTCAGTTTCTCAGTATTATTTCTTATTGAAGTGACTTATTTCAGTGGCTTTTCTTATTTTAGTTTATAGACATGTACTTAAGACCTAAGCTACAATAATTTTTTTTGGGGTTCTATTTTAATCAGTATTTATTGCATTATCAGTCCTATTAGTAAGGTTTCCTGCTGTTTATTTGTGAAGGAAAGATGGAAAAAAATTGGGCAACGTTTTGTTGCAACCAATTTAAGAAAAAATCACACTGGGTCAAGAAAAAGATCTTAGAAATGTGACTAGTTGGATGATATACTTAAATTACAATATGAAAAAAGACATGAAAATTTGTTCAGGTTGTAGAGTCCAACTATCAAAAGAAAGGCAGCCAGAAATGTTGACTAATGAAAAGATAGAACAATCAAAAAATAATGAAACTGGAATTGTAAAACCTGGTACTAGTAGGTCTGAAGATCCTGAATTTATGAACGTTTATGAAGGTTTACAACTTCTGAATGCTTCTCTAACTTCAATAGGTGAGTCGCCAATGGTAAAAAAATAATAATGCAACAGTTCAAAAAAGTATCACCATGAAAAGGTTGACAGAATAAAACGCAAACTAAGTGAAACATTTTTCCACGGGGAAAATATTCCAAGCCAAAAAGAGTGTGACTGTGATGACACCCAATGAGAAATCATTGATCAATTTAAAGACAAATTCAAAATAGCTAATAAAAGTGAAAGATTTTTAATTTTAACATCATTACCCAAAAGTTGGTCTTGTGCAAGAAATGAAGAGGAATTCGGTGTTGGTAATTACATAGCAAGAAAGGCAAAGAGGTTGACAGAAGAAAAAGGAATACTTGTTACACCAGATGCTAAGCCGGGTAAGTCACTGACAGAAGAAAGTACTACCCTAGTTAAAGAGTTTTATTGCAGTGATGATACCAGAAGACAAATGTCTGGGAAAAAAGATTATGTTTCAATGGGAAAAAATATTGATGGCAAGCCCCTGCATGTTCAAAAGAGATTAATTTTAGGAAATTTGCAAGAAACTTTCAGTCTTTTCAAATCTATTTATCCTGAAGTAAAAATTGGATTTTCAAAATTTGCTGAAATGAGACCAAAAAATTGCATCATAGCTGGAGCAAGTGGCACTCATTCTGTTTGTGTTTGCACTACTCATCAAAATACAAAATTGATGATAGCTGAAGCAAACTAACAAAAAATCACTTTGCCAAGTTCAGACCAGCCACTTAAGACATACAAACATTGTATTTTTAAAATAATGTGCAACCTACCCACCAAATTATGTCTTATGAATGAATGTGATTCCTGTCCGAAAATTAAAAATTCTTAGAAGAAATGGTAGAAAATGTTACTTACAAACAATGGATTACCGTTGATCGCTGTACTTTTGAGACCATGAGTAAAACAACAGAAGACTTTGTACAGGACTTCTGCAATCAATTAGTAAAGCTAAAAAGGCATGACTTTGTTGCCAAAAAGCAGTCGTCATATTTTTCAGAGAAGAAATCTTTATTGTTAGAAAATGAAGTTGTAGTTCAGTGTGATTTTGCTGAGAACTATTCATTTGTGCTTCAAGATGAAGCTCAAGGGTTTCACTGGAATAATTCCATGGCTACAGTGCATCCATGTGTTGTATATTTCAAGAGCAAAGATGAAACCAATGATCAGGAAGTCCTAAGATACAAAAGTGTTGTGTTTATATCTAACTGTCTAACGCACAACACAGTTCTGGTACACGCTTTAAAAAAAACTCATTTTGTATATAAAGGATGAAATTCTACCAAATTTGTCAAAAGTATATTACTTCAGCGATGGGTCCGCTGCTCAATACAAGAACCGTAAGAACTTTTCAAATTCATGCTGTCATGAGGAGGATTTCAATGGAGTACAAGCAGAAAGGCACTTCTATGCAACATCACGTGGCAAGGGAGTGTATGACGGTGTTGGTGGTACAGTGAAAAGGCTTGCAGCTAAAGCCAGCCTACAGAAGCCTTACCGATTGTTTGAATGGGGGAAAGAGAATATCTCCTCAGTGAATTTTTTTTTATGTACCAAACCAGGAGTATTTAGAAGAAAAAAAAAACTTGGAAGAAATATTCAACGATGCCATTTCAGTCACTGGTACACAAAAGTACCATACGTTCATACCCCAAAGCAAATATTGGGTTAAGACCAAAATTATTTCTGACAGTGAAAGTATGATGTCCATAAGATTCAGGTAGGAGCCGACACTGAAGACGTGCCTTTTGATCAAATAGCAGGTTTTGTAACTTGTGCATATGATAACAATTGGTGGTTGGCATGTGTTATCTCAAAAATTGATACAGAGCAAGAAGTGGACGTATCATTTCTCGATCCTCACGGACCATCTCCTTCATTCACTTACCCAAGAAGAGCGGATATATTATCTGTTCCTAAGAACTTAATTATTTGTAAGGTGAATCCATCAAGTGCCACTGGGAGAACTTGCAAACTGACTGTAGAAGAAATGACAAAGGCATCTGATATTCTGTTAAACAAGCAAGAACTTCTCTATCAATAGCCTCCAGCCTTGATGTATGGAGAACATTTTATTATAGATCTAATATTTTACTTTGCAATTGAACTTTAAGTATTTTGATTTTTGTAAATATTGTTTTGAAAGTAAACTTAAAACAAAAACTGCATATTGAGCTTATTAACTACAAACCTCTATGTTAGTATGTTTTTTTGCACTTTTGGCATAGCATACCTTATTATGGGTAAATTTGTCACGTACCGCTGTATGCAACTATTTATTACAACATGGACCCATTGTCAACCCATCTTCAAATTTGGTATATATGCTCCCAAAAGGTGTATAAAGAGAATATATTTAAAAAAAAAAAATTGATTTGGAGATTAAACAAATTATATATTTTTTAATTAAAAAAACACTTAAATATGGCAAACTTGCACGTCATATTAAAGCTTGTAACATCCTGAAGAAAATGGTACAAATTACACCTCTCTAAACCTTATAGTTTTTGAGATAGAGCCATTTGAAGATTTTAAAATTCGACCAAAATCATGCAAATTCCAAAACTTTGAAAGCCAATAACTCAAAAAAGGAATGTTAAAAAAAATTGAAATTTCATATTTTTCGTCCTTTCAGTAGATAGAATCAATTTTCCAAAAATCAACAAAATTTGATACATCAAGTTCCAGAATTATTTTTTAATTGGTTGATTTCATATGGATTTATCCATATTTGAGTTTATAAAATAATTAATAATGTGTTTGTAGAATAAATCATCATCATGTGTAGTGTTAGTACAGTAATTAAAGCTAACGTACTTGTTAGTACCACATCCATCCGAGGTGAACAAACGAATTAGACTAAGTTCCTAAAGGATATTATGCAATAAATAGATAAAATTAAATAGAATGACACAACCACATATATAGCCTTAAAAATAACAAAAATTTACATAAAAAGTTAAAATATAGCATAAAATCATAGCTGTTAACTTTTCAATATACCCTACATTGATTAAAGTTGCCTGAAGTTCTGGAATAAATAGTTTAAATATCATGTAATGGATTAGAAACTGTATATTGTATATAAAAGTATTATTTAGATATTGCAAAAACATCTAATTATTTGGTAAAAATGAAATTTTGATTTTTGTTAGTAGTTAAAATTACGATTGAAAGTTATTTAAAATATGCAATATATTCTTTAAATATGATATAAATAGCCACTAAAAATTAAAAAGGCCTAAAAATATGTAATTATATGCAAAATAAAATAAAACCTTTTAAAAGAATGTCAGATCAAAACATGTTTATAGCTTGTGCAAAAGTGATATTTAGTTAAGAATAAAAGTATTACATGCCATTAACCTCCTAGCAATATGCATAACTAGACCAACTAATAATAACTTTTCATTCCTCAAAAGTAATTAAAACACATTCTAGTTAACTAAACATAATTATATATCTATCCTAGTGCAATGTAAATGCATTTATAAGATCAATTTACCAAGAAGAAAAATTTTCAGACTATTTTAAGCAAAGAATTTCTTATGTTCAGAGCTAATTATATGAAATGCATCGTAAATTACTTACCAAAGGGGCAGTAGTGTGTGTTTTGAGAATTTCCAATAGTGATACTTTTATGTCAGATAAGTCTTTTTCACTTAGCTCATAAGCACTCTCCAGGCATTGAATAGCAACTTCCAAGCTTTCACATCCATCTTGAGTCAAAGAACCATTAGAAAGTTGATTCTTGAGAAAATGTATGATGGAACATATAATTTGTTGTGTGTCACTCATAATCTGAAACTATAAAGATGAACAGAGTTAACATACATTCATACCTAACTTATCACACCATTCCATTAAGGGGTAGGCAAGAAACTGATAAGTTTAGCTCAAATAAACACCTTATACTTAATCCATCCTCACGAACTTTCTATACACTTCTTTATCCTTGCATACTTCCTTCGCTTCAATAATATCTATACACCAAGTCATACATGCTCTTTTATTCTTAAAACTTCAAAAGTTTATCTTTTTCCCAAATTCATCTACAACATTTACTCAAGTCTTATATGGCCTAACCCTGGCTTGTGATCCATACACTTTAACTTAGTATATTTGTTACATCACTTGATCCATACTGATCCTCTAAATAAGCCCTAACCACCTTAAGACACTTCTTTCACATTGACCTATTGAATTCCCTTTCAAAGCACTCCTTCAACATTCATTCATTACTGATCCTGTCCATACAAGTTTTCCTACATATATTTCTTCAGATATCTCATTTCAACCGCATTCACCATGCTCTTGTGTTTCTCCCGACAAACCCATGCTTCAAATCCGTAAAACAAAGTGAAAATAGACATAATTTGCTTTGTTTGATTAAAACTAACAAAATGCTAGTTGTTAATTATATTACAATTTTATAACCATTTTTAAATGGCTATCAACACAAGCTTAATTATTTAATTATGTACTATGGAAGATTTAATTCAAGATTTAGAAAATCTTGGCTATGATTTTGAGAAGTTGAAAAAGCAAGTTATTATAGAAGTTTTTGTTTTATCCTAAGAGTTTGGTAAATGAATTAAGGAAATGATTAGAGTTTAATGGTGATGATAAGAAAAATGAAAGTACAAAATTATCATAAACAAATCACCACCATAATGTGGAATAAGAATATGTATAACATTAACGGGTCTTTCTCAGTAAAATGTTACATTTGCAATAGAAATACTTCAAAATTTAAAAATAATCCATGTTATACATATGTAGAGATGAGTTGGATAGGAACTTACCCTCCCAATTGTATAATCTCAAACAGAAAAACCAGCCAAGCATTACCAATCAGCTAGATGCTTCAGTCTAGCAGATCCAAAAGAAGCCAAAAGTAATTTAGACCAAAATATAATACCTCTTCGGGTATCTTAGGGAAGAAAATAATTTCATCTTAGTGTATAGATATCAAAATCAAAACTTGTAAGAAATTGTTGCAATATTTATAGAAACATTGCAGTGTCATCTGGAACAGGCCAGCAAAATTTGAACCGTTTAACCTATATATGCCAAATTTGGCAGTCAGTCGGCATAGCTATGCCCACTAAAGTCTGAAAATCAGATTTAAAAAAGAAACATTTAAAAAAATAATTTTCCATCAAGTGGGGGTGTCATATGAAAGTGCTTGTTTCAGGAAAGTGAAAAATATACTTTCATTTTAGATAATTTTTTAAACAAGGATATCTAAGGACCACATTTACATTCAAAGCCCACTTATTCCCAAAACTGTCAGTTGGATAGAATCTAAAAAATAGTAGGGCATGTAAGAAAATGGGAACTATACAAGAAAACTTTTGGCAATTTTATGGTTTTTACATCTAAAAAAAACTACCAAAAACCATATTGACATTAGGCGGGTTTTTTCCCATTTTTAAGCAGTATAAATTTACTTTTATTTGCTTTGTTGGGGATGCGGCAGTTGGCTTAAAAGGCATTTGGCCTAAAAATGAAACCAAAAGTCATTTGGCCTAAAAGTTGTTTGGCCTAAAGGCATTTGGCCTAAAAGGCATTTGGCCTAAAGGCAGTTGGCCTAAAGTCATTTGGCCTAAAATGTAAATTTAAAACCTTCGGTTATCTTCGGAAAGTAAAATGTACTGTTAGTTGTTTCATCTGAATATAGATAGCACAACTGATGCAAGGTAGTTACAATATTTCTAAAAACATTGACAATATCCTACATACAACTAGATCAGTAGTTCACAAAACACTATATCACCTTTTTTATATATAGATTTCCGATATTATTTCCTTGTTAATATATCTCACGGTCATAAAGTTAACGAAAAACAATAAGAAAACGCCATTCTCAACACCATTTACGCGCGGCAAAATTATATGCGTACATTCAAATATTACAATGGCCATATTATATATAAAAACTTAAATTATGGTTTTGACTAGATCCTTAACTCTATTATTATTGTTAGAATTATTATAACTATTATTATATAAAATTAGTACAGTTATTTTTTTCAAACAGTGTAACTATTTTTATTGCGGCGATATTATTAACAACATGGGCTATGTTAACACAATAAGGCCCTTGTTTAAAAACTATATACTAATTTCCCTCCTAGTAATTAGCAAAGCATTCTCAGGATTTATTTCAACTAATACTCTATTATATATATATATATATATATATATAACTAATACTCTAATATATATTAGGGCGGAGCGTAAAATTATATTTTTCAAAATTTTTTTCCCGCTAGTGCGGAAAAGTTGTGGATATGTTTCAGAAACATGTAGAAAATTTCAGATTAATCGATAAATATCTTCCGGTTCCACTTTGGGGTCTAAATATGCGAAATTAGTCGAAAATGATGTAAATTTTCACAGTTCAGTGACTTTTTTATTTAAAGATTCTTTCTTCCCGCTAGCGCGGAAATGTAGGAAAAATATATTGGAAACTCAAGTGTAAAATTTTAGAGTAATCAATAAATATCTTCCAGTTCCACTTTGTGGTATAAATATACGAAATTAGGCAAAAATTTAGGAAAATTAGGGGTCAAAATTTAGGGAGAAATGAAAAACTTTAGCATAAACATTTATTTTTGGAAGCTTTAAACATTTATTTTACTAAAATTAGATATTTGTAAATAACAGTTATAGCATTAAACAAAAAATCTTACTACCCACGCAATACACATAATTTGTAGAAATAAGTGTGTTTAGAGTTCCAGAATAAAAGTTGCAAATGTGCATTAAGTGCATTTAATTCACGGGTTTCCATATTTTTCACTCTATATTGGTATTTTGTTTTCAAACGATGGCATGACACGCCTTGACTCCATCCTGGATCTGATGTATCCATCACTCTTGGTCTCTCCGGTGACTGCAAGGGAAGCTTCTGTTGTCAGTTTTACTCCTCTTTCAACACATTGAGTATGGCACGAGAAGTTTATGATTCCCAATGCCGACACTGGATATTCGCCAGACTTTATCAGTTGCACTATGTCTTCATTCGACAAGTGAGTGGTAATCGGAGGTTCCATTAGTTGGCAATTTTGCCAGTCTATGAGATCAATGTAAGATTTAGCTTTAAAGTTAAGTTCAGGAATTTGGAACACACGAACTCCTGGTCCCGTTTCTTTCCTTGCTTTCAAAATCCTGCGGAGGGCAAGTTCTCGCGCATTCTTATCTGGGTCAGCAAGCATTGCAAGGATTATTGCTTCAGGATGACTAAAGTAGCCATTTCTTTGGATGACGCGATCCACAACTAGCTTCAGATTGTCTGTAAGATAACGTGAAGCCTGAATTGTTTTCCAAAGATTTCGTGGTCCATCTGTACAATTGGGATGCGATTTGATTCTGATCCACGCAGGTGCGTAAACCTTCATTATAAACTCAGCCATAGCTTGTAGTTCGTTGGAGGGATCCTGTGTACCAATATAAACACGCAAGATTCGATTAGCAGTTGTCAACCAGCGGGCATGGGAAAGATTTCCACGATTTTTGTGTGACTAATTCTTAGGACACACACCATTTGTCACTGCAGTGCAGATATCCCTCAAATATCTCTGGTTTGTGCTCAGATCAGTTTTTTCTTCAGAAGGAACTGCAGTCTCAATTTTCTTAAAGTCCACAACAGATAAAAGTTCACAATTCTGAAGCTGTTTTCCAATTGGACCACAATACGTTTTAGGGCCAGTTGTATCGCCATCCAAGTGTTGCAGCAGTAGCTCATTACCATGAAGCTGGCACACGAACCAATGTAAGGATTTATTACAAAATATTTCTATACGGTGGAAAACACCACCCTTATTTCCCGTGTTTACTGGGGTCCCATCACCTCCTAATGCTAACAGTGTAGTGAAATCAATATTATGACGTTCTTTACAAAATGTCGTTATACTTTCAGTAATGTCTTTAGCAGAAGAGGTTATTGGTGACACGTGCCCTACATATTTGCAGCCAGGTTCTTCTATTAGTGTCACGTGTTCTTCAAGCACTCTTTGCTGATATAGTGTCCCCTCAATGTTCCTCTGAGTTAAAGTTTGATCTTTTCGACCGTCAAAATACAGTCCTTTCAAGTTATTGGTGCCAAATAAATTGAAATCTTGGACTTGGCGTTCCATGCGATATTTCTTTCTTTCCCTTCTTATCTTATGCCTGTCTATAACATGGGACATGTCGTCATGTGTCACAACTCCTAAATCTTCAAGAAGTGCACTTACTACTGTTGCCGCAGCTTTGTCGGACACTCCCATTCTGTCGCACGCAGTAGCTAGG
Organism: Timema cristinae; assembly: GCA_039000515.1. Classification (NCBI taxonomy): domain Eukaryota; kingdom Metazoa; phylum Arthropoda; class Insecta; order Phasmatodea; family Timematidae; genus Timema; species Timema cristinae. The sequence continues at coordinate 30,287,608 of JBCFYV010009882.1, forward strand.
GCTGGAAGGCGGGTTGTTCGTGATATACTTTTACCCCTTACATTCGATTGCGATGAGGTTGAAGGTATATAAGTAAGATCCTGGTATTGTTGCTCATCAACAAGATCAGAAAAATGAGATAACTTTAAATCTTCACATGAAAAATCTGTGGTTGCATTTTCACTTTTCTTCTATTTTATGAACCTTTCCTGTTCCTTTTCAAACCTATACGTTCGTTTCCTAAGTTTCTGTGTTGTCGCCATATCAACTGAGCCTATCACCATTTTCCTTGAAGTCCACTGTTCCTCAAGAAACAGTCTTTCCAAGTCTGGAACTTTCCTTTCACGTGGGCAATTACATCTGTTGAGAGATGCACACTTGCCAGAACAAATATCAAACAAACGCTGTTTTGATTCAGATTGGAAAATTAGTGATTGGACTTCATCTTTTCCGTCTGTTTCTTAGCGACAAATCTCTTCGTGCTCTTGTATTTATCATACATAATCTAATCATTTTGACGATTCTTTCCCTTGAAACTGTTGGAATTGAGGCAGCCTGCCAAATTGTTTCAACCTTTTCAGCCATATAAACCACTATCGCCACTACAGGTGGGTCCGATTTTGTATTATTTTTCAATTCATTTCTCACCAACAAAAAGTACTTCATAATATCTCCGTATGTTGGTAGAACGCGAGTACTTAATTCTGCTGGATACCCGAAAATATGGGGAAAAAACATCACCTCTACTGTGCCTTTTTATCTTCAGCTTCTTCACATTTTCCGACGATTGCGACATTTATCCGTTATATCATTTAAGTACACTACTAGTTCAACACAATATAGTAAATATCCGATAACACTTTCACATGTACTATTTTGCAATAAAATTTAGACACTACAAATTAATACCTGAATTACAAACGTGCCACGAGCAGAACATTCGACCAACGGTCAAACTACAATGATAAAACATGAGAAAACTGAACTTAATGGGGACATTCCCCGCAGATGGCCTTGATTTCGCTTGTACAATCTTTTTAGTGGAGGGTAGTGCCATATATTGTCTCTAGTGTGGGCGTTGATCAACGTCTATTGCTGCCCGAACGTTCCCTGGCGTTCATTGCAACAATTTACTATAATGCCATCTATCAATGAACCATTCAACTTTAAGCCAATCTGAATATTTTATATCTAAGCTGATAGATAGTGCTAGCAGTGCAATGCAATACAAAGAACTTAGACTGAAGTATATAATTGTTAGAATAAATGAATAGCAAAAACATTTGTCGCGTAACCATGGCTGCCGGTGCCGGGCCAATGCAGGTTACTATGAAAAACGCGCGCCAGATAATGGGTTAAGACACAAAGGTCTAACCGGAAGATATTTATTGACTACTCTAAAATTTTGCACTTATGTTTCTTAAATATTAATTCAACTTTTCCGCGCTAGCGGGAAGAAAAAATCTGGAATTAAAAAAGTAACGAAAATGTGAAAATTTACATCATTTTAGGGTAATTTCGCATATTTAGAACCCAAAGAGGAACCGGAAGATATTTATTGATTAATCTGAAATTTTCTACGTATGTTTCTGAAACATATCCACAACTTTTCCGAACTAGCGGGAAAATAAGTTCAAAAAAAAAAGTTTTTACGCTCTGCCCTAATATATATATGAGCAATAAACCCATTGTGCAAAAATTACAAAAGATTTTATGGAATTGTCGTTGGTCTTTTTTAAGTCTTCATAAAACGTAAAAATACAAAATGTGGAAGCGTTTACAGGATGATAACCTCCCAGGACAAGACAAACGTACGATGTAAGCAAGTGGACCTCCGAAAAGCCAATAGCTGCAGCAGAGGCCAGAGGGATAAATCTGACGAGCTTTGGTTAGTAAAAAATATCTCGCCGCTAGGATCGCTTGTGTTCTCCAACACCAAAAAGTGACTCTCTTATAGCCTAGAGGCAAACAGACGTGACTCAAGTTGGCCCACCACATTGCTGAAAAAAAAACTTTTTGCCTAATCGTTGGTGCTCTATTTGTGCTCATATGTGCCCGAACATGAACGTTAGTGCTGTAAATCTAGGCCCTTTAGATAACATTTAATGAAGGCGATCCCACTAGAGCTCAAGCTAGCTCACCACATATTGAAAACAAAACATAACAAAATTCTGTTTTCACCATTCGTTTAAGCTTCGTTTGTGCTCATGTGTGCCCAAAAATGAATATTTGTACTCTAAAATTAGGCGTGCTATATAACATTGAATGAGGCGGGCTATTTTGAGCCTTCCCTATACCATAACATGTAGAAAAATAGGGTTCAAGCTGGCCCGCAAAATTTTTAAATATTATTTTAACAAAATTCTGTTTTCACCATTCGTTTAAGCTTCGTTTGTGCTCATATGTGCCCGAAAACGATATTTGTTCTCTAAAATTAGGCATACTATATAACATTGAATGTGGCGGGCTAAG
>JBCFYV010009882.1:30290158-30359236 GCA_039000515.1 Timema cristinae
TTAAATGACTTTACATTTATTTTGGTGGGGAAAATTATACATCATAGCTAGAGACATGCAAAAGGTGAGGTTATTTCTAGGGGAAAAGTGGTGTTATTTTTCTCAAAAGGCGATGTTATTTTAAGCAGAAAACTATTTTATTATTTATGTAAATATGAGTAGAATTAGTATTTGTTAAAAAACCTAGAATAAAACTATCTGAATTTTTCATTAATACTGTGTATTTAACGATTTAATAACAGATTCAAAGAAAAATCATTTATAAATATGCACAAAACATTTCACACTTAGTAATATCAAACTTGATATATCAATATCATTACCTATGAGTCTTACAAATAGCAATATCGAAATGATCGATTATCAACTTAGGCTTAAACCAAACATTAATAACACCGAACTTTTGAATATGGGGAATGCCAGGCCTCCACTATGGTTCGGATTCCATGTTAAACTGCAGGTCCTCCATTTCATCTCACAATCATCCTACTATTACACATTAGCGTAAGGGCGTATAACCCGAATGGGTAGTAAGACGCGGTGCTAATAATAATAATAATAATAATAATAATAATAATAATAACACCGAAACATGCCATAGAAGATTAAACTACTATCAATTAAGAAGAAGGGAATAAAATTGAAGAAGATATAATTTTGCCAAACATGACAGCCTGTAGCAAGGTCCCCATATATATTTATCAAATTGTGTAGAAATCTTGATTTTTAATGCTAAACTCATATAAAAAAAAGCCTAAATATCCTGAAAACACTTATTTTTACTGTGGTCCATTTTATACCTATAAATTAAGTAAAAACGAATACCATTCGTATAAATGTCAACCCTGGTATAGGGATATCACCAGTGTTACCGAATTGAAAATTATATTGTATGGTTTGGTATTTGTCAAATTACAAAGAAATGGTGTTTATTAAGAAAAAAACTTAAATTTGTGTTATTTGTGTGAAAACATTAGAATTGGTGTAAAAATATGTTCTATCGCAAATGCGATTTTTCCATGTCCCTAATCATAGCATTTAACACTGTTTCAAGCATATTCAAATCAAACACATGTTAATGTGAATTTGAGAACTCCTGACTTAACAATTTACTTAGATAGAATGATAAATTTGTTTTTAAATTTCCTCATATTCAACTGTGTATTATTCCTAAAAAAAATGTACATTCATTTTGTTATATTTATAGTAGGGGTGTGCAAAGTTCACTTTTTAAATTAGAAGTGAAATTAATTTTAATCTTTAAATCATCTATTAAGTTCATCTAGGTAAAAATAAAGATGTAAAGAGTAAAAACAAAACCCTATGCTCTTTAATGCTGACACATGCATATTTATTTTATGTTCTGTACCAAAAATGGATTTGTAAATTTGTCCAACAACAGCGAATATCAAGGATTAAACATTGGATATGGGTTTTATAAATTGAATGTAAGGACTACTAAAAAGCTTTAAATATTATATTTACAGGAATTTTTCTTTTGAACAAAAAAAGTTTATGATATTAATATAGCTTTTATTCTACTTACTTACCTACTTCAACCCATTGAAGTTATAATATTTTCTCACATTATTGTTTACAGTGGCAGGAATTAAATGTGTGCAAAATTATTATCTTTTTATAGCATTTCATAATGTTTTCTGGCTTTTACTTGAATCTATTAATTTTTTTATAACTCTAATTAAATGCTTTAAAAATGTCACTTACTGACACAAAACCACTTTAATAGCTCATGAGTATATGAAAAGCCTCAAAACAGCCCTCAAGATGAAGAGCCACCTGACCTCTGATCGCTTCTTATGGGTATTACAAACCTTGCATGGCCTTGATAGAAATTGTTTAGCCATAGTTGGAGGGATTTAAATGGTAAAGTGGGCCCAGTTCTTGGATTGAAGCCTCAGAGGATAATCTGAGAAAAGAGGTCGTCCAGGTGTCTGACGTTCAGGAAACTTGACATTTTGGATTCATCCTTGACAACATCCAGTCTTAAATCTGAGTAGTGAATTTTTCTTTAGGTCACTTCCTTGAAAACTATTTGGGAATTTAACATAACCATGTCCATAAGATAAAAAAAGTATGTTTTCCTCTTTACTGCCAGGTAAAACTGGGGAAACTCAAAACTGTCAACTGTTAAAACACTTAATTGTTGTAGTCTTAGTGGTACAATTAATATGCAAAATGTTAAAATTTTATTAAAAAATGACTGAGCAACAAACATCTTAAGTGTGATAGATAATGGAATTGCACATGGCTGATAAGTGAATTTTGATTGTGATCGTTTTGTGATATTTGAAAATGAAAATCATTTCATTCCAGCCTTTCAAATTATACACATTCAAACATACTCATACTCTAACTGGTGAGTTAAAGAATGCCCATTGCTAAATAAAATAGTAGGCCTAACTCGTTTTGGTTATAACAAAGTCTTTAGTGTCAATCTTGAATTAGACTGGATAGGGAAGGAGGAAAAGGGGCTCGAGTTGTGAATCTTCAGCTGAGGGTAAATGGAAAAACACATGGGCTTTTTCACTGTAGTTTTCCTATCTTCTTCCCATATAAATACTAGTGCCCTTCTTTAAAAATGATGTTCCTCATCCTTGTCCCTTTGACTAGGCTGTTAAATACCTTGGTGTTCATAAAGTATATATGGTGTACAAACCAAAAAATTAATTAGTAGACATTTTATATCATACAACGAGCTGTATCAATTTTTTTTAGAATTCCTTTTTTTAAACCATTTAAACTAAAATTCTTATTTTAACACTGTTTAAACATGACAAACATCTCATTTTTATCATAAAATGACTTTACATAAGTGAATATATCAAATGTTTTGTGTCAAATCTCTGCAACTCTTTTAAGATACAAAATAACTTATCATTGCAAAGTTATACTTTATCATAAAATGACTTTATATAAGTGAATATATCAAATTTTTTTGTGTCAAATCTCTGCAACTCTTTTAAGATACAAAATAACTTATCATTGCAAAGTTGTGAAACTCTTTAAAATAAACAACTTCTATTCGAAATAATATTTTATAAAATGAATATTTTCCAAGTTACAGGCAAATATATATTTTTAAATATAGATTTTCCAAGTTACAGGCAAATATATATTTTTAAATATAGCTTTGGTAAATGTTAGTTGATTTCAATGCTCTTTTTTGGCTTGAGATGTTCCTCTTTTTTCTCAAAAGTTTTGGTAACATTGTTTATTTTTTCATTCATACTCTTTGGTAGAATTTTTCTGGAACAATATTTGTTTTATTTCACATATGAGGGTGATCCCAAAAGTAAGGTCTCTGAGAGGCTGGGGGCATAACGAAACTGTTTTGGCAGCTGTTGAATACATGTTGTGATTGGAAGTTCCCCCACCCCTATCCGAGCATGCTCGCTTCTCCCCATGACACTCAGTCTGGTCCTGGTAGCCATTGAGAATGGAGCTCCCGTTGAACTTCGCCCCCAAGTGCGAAATCCGCACTGTTATTCGGTTTTTGAATGCGAAAGCATTACACCTGTTGAAATTCATCGCCAGTTGACCGAAGTATATGACGAGTCGTGCATCAACATCAAAAATGTTCGCAAATGGTGTAGGGAGTTTATATCTGGTCATAGTGAAATTCATGATGAGCAAAGGAGTGGGAGATTGTCAATTTCCGATGAGACAGTTGAGAAGATCGAGGAAAGCCTGCGTGAAGATCGACTGATCACTCTGGATGATCTTTGCATTTTGGTCTCTGAGGTGTCCCGAAGCACCATACACAGGATCTTAACCGAAAAGTTGCAGTATTGGAAGGTTTGCGCTCGATGGGTTCCATGAATAGCGGCGACATGTTGATTCTTTACGCGAGTTTCTTCGCCGCTATGCGGACAATGAAGACTTTTTGATCTCTATTGTCACAGGAGATGAAACCTGGGCATTTCAATTCACCCCAGAGACGAAACAACAATCGTGAAAATGGCGACATTCCTCTTCTTCGAAGCCGAAAAAATTCAAACAAACACAGTATGCCGGTAAAGTCATGACAACTGTCTTTTGAGAACAAAAGGTAGTATTGTTGGTCGACTTTATGCCTGCTGGGACCACAATAAACGCTGATCGGTATTCTGAAACTCTAAAATATGAAAAAACTCAGACGGGCAATTCAGAACTGGAGAAGAGGAATGTTGAGCAAGGGCATACACATTCTCCATGACAACTCTCGCCTACACGTCACCTGTCAAACTGTCGAGCTTCTGCAAAAGTTTGGATGGGACATCATCAGACAACCAGCCTATAGTCCGGACTTGGCACCCATTGACTATTACCTTTTCCCTAAGTTGAAAGAACATTTGGCAGGACAGCGATTCAGCTCCAATGACAAGGTGAAAGAAGAGGTTCAACGATTCCTCAAAGACATGACAGCGAGCTGGTATGACATGGGAATACAAAAGCTGCCACAGCTTCTACAAAAATGCATCGACCGAAATTGGGATTATGTAGGAAAATAGGTAATTGTTCAAACTTTAAAAAATGTAAAGATTATTGCAAATAATTTTTTTTAATTAATAAAAAATAAGAGACCCTACTTACCCTTGTATCTTACCAGCATTAAGCAAATAACTCTGTTTCTAGGTAAAGGGGTGAGAAAGTCTTTGCAGTGAACAGCACCATTTAATTATATTGGTCACATTAGAAATTTAGAAGTATAGTTATATTAAAAACAATATTTAGATTAGTTTATTATGTGAGGCTTAGCCCCGAAGGCCTTAATGGCTGTGATATTCCTAATTAATATAATTACTGTATTTTCAGTGAAATTAATTTAGTAAAAATATCATTTTCTAAAATATAATTTTAAAGCTAGTCCATCCTTTATTAGCTTTTTGATGAAAACAAAGATTTGCCAAAGTAATATTTTGAATGTTTGAATGCCACATTTCTGCACAATTTGGCTGTACATAAATTAGCTTTACCTATAATTATATGAATATCCTATACTAACTTTTCTGGAGCCAAACATTTGCCCTTTCTCTACCCATAAAGGTGTCAAGCTTAACTTGCTTGGTTCCACTATGGTGTAAGACTTCTACTTTTTAGAGTAAACAGAGAACTTTCTAATTATACTGTCACAAAGTAAAGGCCAAATTGCCAGTATGTACCCACTTGTTTGATATGAATTTTATATACATTTTTCTTGATAAGCTATTCATTCAATTTCAAGCTAGTATATTTTATTGCTTTTGGTTATTCTTTCAAATCTAACGCAAACTTTGTATAGTTATAAAAAAAAAGACATAAAATTAAAACATTAAATAGATATTTTGACTAGTTATACAATATCAGCACTATTCTTAAACTTATGAACTAAAGTAAAACTCTGTTAGACCGAACCCCTATTATCCAAAATTCTGGCTATTTATGAACAAAATTTGCAGAAAACTTTGAGGGAAAATAAATTAAGTAAATAAAATATATTTTATCGATAACATACTTAAAGTTAAAAGAGAATTTTGTAAGAAACTGAAATAAATGCTGAATGCTAAATTTGTACATGTTGTAAACACTAGATGTTTTCCTGTAACTAAAAATAAATACCATATTGAAAAAGATATACTCTAAATGTAAAACTATTATTACATGTTATACATCAGTTAAATGAATGAAAATTTTATGAAACTCATTCAACTTTTATTTAAAATCTATGAAAATTCTCTGTCTCACCAAAGAGCCTCATTTATTCTAATGCTGAATCAGGATTTTCGATAATTTGATCAAGCTTCACCTACAATTGGTTCTGATTAACCAGGTTCTTCTATATTACTAAATACTTATTTGAATTTTACAGTTTAGTTTTAAAATTTTCTCATAGCACACACACGGAATTAATACCTTCTTAACTATTTTAATGATAAATTATATAAAAATAATTAAGTTATAGAACAAGTACTTATAATACTGATATCTGAGCATCAAAAAGTGGTGGCATGATACATATTAATTCTAATGAGCTAAACTTTGTAGCTAATGTGAAAAATTCCAACAAGTAAAAATATGGTTGGTCTCTTATAGGAAGACATCAGACCAAAATGCAGACGGACAAATCTTTATTACAGATATACAAAAATATTATTTTTAACAAATGAAATCACAGTTGTCTGAACATTTTTGGTAGATTCACTAGAGGATGCAAGCTCTTAATAATATTTACTAACCTATATGATTTTCTGAGTAGATAAAAATAAAAAATAAAATCCTTTATGAAAACTCAATCCATGGGTTTATTATGTTCTTAAACCATTATAGTTTAATAAAGTGTTATAATCCTTAGTCCACTTTATACATTGAATCAATTATATTAAATATAATTACTTTTGATACAAGCTCAACTTAGTAATAAAATGACTGCACTGTACAACCTTAAAAGATGTGAACATTTCCATATTATCAAGCCATAAAACAGACCCATTTTAAAGGAATAACGGTACCTATAGTGATTTGAAGCATTAAATATCCTAAATGTTATTGTTGTTTTCTAGGATGAGTACTATTATGTCTGGCAATGTGAACCCAGGAAGTCAGGGTATGGATGCTCTTCTACAAGCGTAAGTGATTTTTAAGTTATTTTTGAAATATTATAGTGAAAAAATATTTGAACAAAAAACCAAAGTTGTCTTTTTAATAGAAACAGATGGCAGAAGAAATCTTGGTTGAATAAAAAACATAAATTAATATTTAATGCTAAATAGTATCCAGAGAAGAGAAACAAAACCATGATGAAATAACATAAATAAATTTTTTTTTTTTTAAAATGAAAGGGAATGAAATATGGAGGTAATAAAAAGTGAAACTATTTCTTAACCTTAGATTTCACATCTGTTACAAACTAAAATACCAATAGTTGAGGAAGATTGTATACCCTAGTAAAATTGAGACTAAAATATGAGTCATCACTCATCACTTTATAGATGTAAGATATGGTCTAATGGGACAGCCATCTCAAAAGATTAGCTTTAGCTTGTGTTTTGAATTTCACTCATCAGTGTCATATTTTATAGGGGAATAATGACATTTATATACATTGAAATACACACAAATTCCTTTCATTTCCTCTGGGCCATGCCAGATTGTTTAGATTTGTGTTTCCTTCTATCAAGTTCTACCTTTATTCTTACATTTTAAAATTCTACCAGCTTCATCATTGTGTCATGTATGCATTCACAAGAGATGTTAATTGATCTTATTTCTTTTATTAAATTTCTGTTTTTTTTATATAATTATGGTAATTTAAATTTTAGAGTGAGAAAAAATTATAACCCAATATATTTTCTGACAACTTTAGCATATAGTAAATAACCAATGGGGTGAAGGGTATGATTTAGCTTCAATGGTAAAAACATGATCAGGTTGTGGTGAACGTGAAGATTGTGGTTGCCGTGGTTATTTTATCAGTGTAAATCAAAAGCATTGAAAGTAATGGGAAAATGTATACCAGGTAGGTCACCCTCACCTTCAGCATCGATGCTTACTGCGATGCCGATGACTTTTTTTTATCATCGCAGCCTAGAGGGATTGTAGAGGTTGGCTTGGCTGTGATTGGTTGGGTTGGATCATGTTTTCTAAAATCAGTAGTCCACAGTAGATATACAGTGTGTGGTTTGTTGATATGTTATTTCCTCACAGTAAAACTTGATCTTTAGTGTTCGAATTAAAATAAGTTAAATCTATTATCACTTTTATAACTACTTTCATGATTCTTTGCATTCCACACAAAGTAAAAATATTGGTATTTACTAATGTGGTTCCTAAGTGGTGGTGGAACCTTATTCATGTAGGGGTTGCAAGCAAAATAACAGGGACTTGCTTTCCACCCTAGCCCCTAGACTGTCTCCCTCCCCTCATAAATAATTGTTTTAAAATTGCATGTTCATAAAAGCTATTAATTGTAGTGGTCCTACTTTTCACTTTTTGAAAATCATCTTATTTTTATGTTATTTGGAGTAGTCTTCCCCAGAAATGTTACAAAACTTGAATTCTTAAAAAAGCTATTTAAAGTGGGCCTGATAAAACAAATTTTTGAAAGTTGGATACCTCTAGAAGATAATTTTAGTGATCCTCGAGTTGAATTAAAAGAATTAAAATGGATTCATCTAAAAGCCATATAAAATGGTTCAAACTAGAAATTTTTGGAATTTGGGTGCTTATGAATGATGTTTAGATTGCTCCTTGGCTAAATTTTTCTTGAAATTTAGATGGCTCCCTGCTTGGATTTTTATTGAAATTTAGATGGGTCTAAAAACTATTTGAAATGGTCCTCTTCTGGAAATTTTTTGAAAACTAGATGCTTCTAGAAGATATTTGAAGAAGTGAACATTCACTGACAAATTTTAAAACTATTTGGAGTATTTCTTCAAAATTATAAGCATCTAGATTCTAGAAGCTATTTGGAGTTGTCCTCACCTATACATTTTTGAAATCTAGATGTCTTAGAAACTATTTTGAGGGTTCCTCTCCTGATTTTTTAAACATTTTGATGTGTACTGATACTAAGTTTTATTGCATATAGAAGACATCAACCGTGACCACAATCTTCAGCTTCACAGTGACCTGCTCACCATGTTTACCCTTATGTTGAGTGATTCGATGTAATATCTATTTTGATTGTTTATTTCTCTACTTGTATTAAGTCTAATCTTTCTATTAAGTTACAGATCTTGTTTGATTTACTTAAATAACTTTTCAAAAAGGAGATTAGCAAACCTTTTGAGCCCTCTTTGTAAGTTTATTTGACCAACTTTGTTACACCCAAGGACCTATTTTTAATCCATTATTTTAAACATCACTGTTAACTTGAATTTATTATACAGGGTGTTTCATCTGAGTGTCACATGGACAGTCTTATGGTTAGTTTTGTTGCTTGGCTGCCAGTTAAAACTTTTGCACATCTTTATTAAAAAAAGAGGAAAATAAACTCTATCCCTATGCATAGCAAAGATTAAAATAGTTTTGGAATCCAAGGGTTAAAATATTTTTTTGTTCTTTATCGTTGTGAAACATGGCCTCTTATCTTACATGATAAAAATAAATTTAGGTTGTTCGAAAGTAAGGTGCTTAGGAAGATATTTGGTCTAAAAAGGGATGAAGATATTGGAAAGTGGAGGAACATACTTTGTTTCGCTCGCGGCTGCTTTTAAGTTCACTCTCTTGGCTTGTGTTATTAAGAATGGTCTTGCTCAGGGTACCATCTTTGCGCGTTGGCTTGACCTGGATCGTTTTGTAGAGGCTATCCTTGTTGTGTCAAGGGTGTCGGAGGGAATGGCTCAGGTGTGTAGTGTTGGTGCCTCTTCTGGGTTTTAGACGTTTTGGTGGCTGTTGTTGGCTCAAGCGGCTTCCTTGTCCTGTTCTTCGTGAGTGTCAGAAGAGATTGGTTGGTAGAGAGGGAAGTAGACTTGTGGAAGGGTATCTTGTGAGGATTTAAATAGAGAGAGAGAGGTATATAGGGGATAGAGACATGTGGGGGTATAGAAGGGCGTCACGTGATGTGTTAGGGAGAGGGGGGGGGGGGTGTAAGGGTGTGGATTTCTGTAATGTTATCCTAAAAATAGGAGTAGGGGGAATGAAATGTATAGGGCTTTATGTGACTGGAAGAGAGGTGAGTGGAATACATATATTGGTGGCGAGTGAGAATGGTGGTAGAAAAAAAGGAGAATGCAACCTGGATGTTTCTTATGTGCCATATAGGAAAGGAAGTGGGATAGCGACCCAGATGTTTCATAGGTGCTGGAGATGTAGGGTGAGGATGTTTAGGAAACCAGTGAGAATTGAATTACGAGGGCCATCCAGAAAGTAAGGTTACAACATTTATGTAGGATAGAAAAATGCTTGTATGTAATTGAAATTCACAGGATACTTCACAAATATATTAAACTATTTTTCAACGTAATCGCCGTCGAAATTGAGATATTTCTGTAGTCAGGGCACCAGCTTTTGTATGCCAGTGTCATAGACCTCTACCACCAGCTCTTTCAGCCACTTATTCACAGCTTCCTCGACCTCCTGATTGTTGGAAAAACGTTTCCCACCCAAAAACTCCTTTAGTTTAGTGAAAAGGTGATAGTCCGAAGGCAATAAGTTGGGTGAATAGGAGGGATGGGAAACAATATCCCATCCAAACGATGTCAGCAGCTCCTGTGAAACTCGCGCAGTGTGGGACCTGGCGTTGTCATGCAGGAGGCTGACTCCCTGGGTCAGCATTCCCCTTCTGCAGATCTGAATGGCTCTTCTGAATTTTTTTTTAGGGTAGTGCAGTAAGCCTCTGCATTAATGGTAGTCCCTTTAGGCATAAAATCCACCAAAAGGACCCCCTTGCAGTCCCAAAAAACACATGCCATGACTTTTCTGGCTGAATGGGTTGTCTTGAAAATTTGGGGTCTGGGGAAGCTTGAATGGCGCCACTTAAGTGATTATCTTTTTGATTCTGGGGTGTAGTGACACACCCATGTCTCATCCCCCATCACGATAGAGTCCAGAAAAGCTTCTCCCTCCTGTGCAAAACAATCCAAAAATTCATGCGCGGCACTCACACGATTTTGACAGTGCTCCGGTTTGAGCATTCTTGGCACTCATTGGGCACATTTCTTGTAACCAAGTTTTACTGACACAATATCACCAAGGAGACTTCGAGAAATGTCAGGAAATTTTTTGTGAAGGTCGTCAAGCGTCACACGGCGGTCATTTTGCACTTATCTTCAATTTTTGGCACAAGTTTGTGTGTTGAGTACAACTGAGCATTGTCTGAAGGATCAAAAAAAAAAAAGACGATGTCATCAAAATTCAGGCCCTGTTTATGAGGAATGATTCAGAGGACCTCTCTCCTGGTGATGCTCCATGTGAAGGTTGTCATGCCTAGCGTTGTATGGGGCCTCTCGTCGCAACAGTTAACAGGGCCATGTGTGGTAGTACCAACTTGGATCACCCTGGGTCTACGATCCAAGTACTGTACCAGTTGTCCCCAAATACAGCACGACTGAAACTATTCTCACAGCCGACACCTTACTGTCTGCTAGCACCATACTGCCAAATTCTGCTGGCATCTCACTGCCCGCCCATCTACTGGGCCTTAATTCATATAAGCGAAAATGAGAAAGGCCGTTGAGCCCAATATTAAATATTCAGGAAGTAATGAGGCCTCAGCCCCGCTTCCTAGTAGTGTCTCGAGTGGAGAACGATGTGAACCTTAAGCGTTTCAGTCTATTTATCCTTGAAAGAGTGATAAATGGTGCAGCAAAATCAAATGTTTCAATTAGAAAGCTGTGAGATGGCACAATTATGATCCAAACCATAACAGATGTTGAATAAACATATATAATGGCTACTAATGAAATACTGTTGAGCAACTCGACTCAGTTGAAGGAAAATGTGGAACCCCACAGGTTCCTCGATGTTTACAGGGGAGTGGTCACTTACTATGACCTCGACTGTGTGGGCGTTGGGGATATTTGTGAGAAGCTTGCTCCTCAGCATGTAACCAAAGTCTACTGCATCGTCATTAAAAAGAATGGAAATGAGAAAAAGAGGGATACATATACTCTAATCTTTGTGACTCCTACCCTTGCAAAGGAGGTCCGAGCAGGCTTCCACGTGCTCAGAGTCCAGCCTTATGTTCCCAACCCTCGGCACTGTTTTCAGTGCCGGGAATTTGGGCATACAAAGCTGAGATGCTGTGGCAAACCAACCTGTGCAGATTGTGGGCAGGAGGCTCACGATACATCATGTGAGTCTCTTAAGTTCTGCGTTAATTACAAGGGCCAACACACTGCTTGGTCTGGTGCCTGTCCAAAATGGAAGGCAGAAAAAAAAGTCCTGGAGATTCAAACTGTAAAGCAGATCCCTTATTCCCACGCACGTAGAGAATATGTATTCGGTCAAGCTCCGGTATTTCAAACATCATATAGTCAGATTGTTAGTCAGAACATTAACTGTCCCAACTGCCACTGTGCAGTTAGTTTTTAAAGGAATCTATGCGGCCTGTACCATTGGTCTCTACTCAAAACAATAATAGTCATACTGCGCTGAGCTGGTGCCAGAATTTTTAAAGGAGATGACACTATCATAGAGGTGTCTCCCCCACCCATACCCCCAAGGATCCCTTCTTGGGGAACACCCCCGACTGCTCCTCAGAAAACCCCTCTGAGCCCTCTTCAGGGCAGACCCTCGAAACCTCCTCGGGGAAATAAATTGATTGAGGATATTGTCGTGCTGCCCGTACTCGCCTCTGGGACACCAGAAGTTAAGATGGGTGGTGAGGCAGGTGAGGACTCAAAGGTACGTCCCATTGATGGTCTGAGGAAAGCTCAGAGAGGGACGGCCGATATAATTAAGCCTTCTCGCAAGGAGCCAACATCCAAGTGTATTCTGGATAAACAAAAACCTCTCTTAAAGCGAGAGGTCCAGGAGAGACTTGGAAAGGCAAGAGGACCTAAAAAGTTCTTAAACCAATTTATGTTTTTAAGGGATAGTGTTATGGATTGTGCGGATTAATATAGCTTATTTTATTAAATGTCGCTACTACAATGGAATTGTAGGGGATTCTATGCTCGTGTAGAGGGAATTGAATAACTGATTTCTTCCCAGCATCCTTTCATCTTGTTTTTGCAGGGTACCCATTTCCACCCAACTTACAAACCCAATTCTTCGTGAGTACGATATATATTGTACCCACAAGCCATTCTTTGTTCGGGCTAGCGGAGGTGTGGCTATATTTGCACAAAGCAATACATATCACAAACATATTATCGTGTCTGATCTCCAAGTGATCACTGTCCGAATCTCCCTTGCTATGGAAGTGACAGTATGCTGCATCTACCTCCCACCAGGTGAATGTG
This sequence comes from Timema cristinae, assembly GCA_039000515.1. Classification (NCBI taxonomy): domain Eukaryota; kingdom Metazoa; phylum Arthropoda; class Insecta; order Phasmatodea; family Timematidae; genus Timema; species Timema cristinae. Next base: position 30,303,043 of record JBCFYV010009882.1, read on the forward strand.
TTTAAAAGAGGAGCCTAGAAGCCCTCTTAATACAACTTCCGCTCCCTATATCATCTTGGAGTATTTTAATGCTCATAACCTGGTGGGGAGATCTAATTTTATAGATGCTCGTGGAAGGATGGTAGAGGATATTCTTGTCTCGGGTGACCTGCTGCTACTCAACACTGAGACCCAGACACACTTTTCCACCTATAATGGTGTATCCTCTGCCATCGACCTAACCTTCTGTTGTCCCGGGGTTTTCTCATTTCCTTTGAGAGTTTCTCCCAGACCTGTGTGACAGCGATCATTTTCCCATTCTGCTTTCACCACTTCCAAGATCCTCCCAGTATAGCATGAGTACCACAATGGGTTCTTAAGGTGAGGTAGAAGGGATAGCAAGTGTTTATACAGTTTTTATAGAATTGAAAGTTTTTGGCCAAAATAAATCAAATATTTCTCCAGTAGCAACATAGAGTTTAGTTTTCTGCACATGCTAATATCAACAGATCTTGAATATCTGTCAAGGGTGTCCTGGAATTTTGTCAAAACTTTTGAAATAAAGAGAAAAAGTTTTGACAAAATTCCAGGACACTCTTGACAGATATTCAAGATCTGTTGATATTAGCATGTGCAGAAAACTAAACTCTATGTTGCTACTGGAGAAATATTTGATTTATTTTGGCCAAAAACTTTCAATTCTATAAAAACTGTAAAATTACTCGCGCACCCTTCTGCCGCACCTTAAACATGCTGACTGGGATAAATTTTGCGAGCTCGCAGTATATGATAAACCCCTTTCTCCCAACGTTTTTGTTAAGGCTGGGCATTTTATTTCGATGGTCATGACGGCGGCGAAGTAATTCATCCCTAAATTCTTTCCAAATCTGCAACACCGTCCTGTTCCCTGGTGGAACTAGAATTGTCGATTGGCTATTTCTGACCGTCTAATAGCCTTACGTCTCTTTCATCGACGTCATACTTTGCATAATCTAGTCATTCCGGATTCTACGTGCCCTAACTCGCTGTATCATTCGAGAAAGCAGAAAAGAGTCTTGGAGACAGTTTATTTCTACTATTACAATTTCCACTCCCACAACTAAGGTTTAGGACAGTATTCGTAAATTACGTAGTAGCAAAAATTCCATTAATAATATACCTGCCCTCATGTCTTAACGATTCACTTGTCTTCTCCCCTGTGGAGGTCGTCAATATATTGGGCTCGATGTTCGCCGCTATTTCCAGCAATGTGAGCTACTCTAATGAGTTCGCAGTGCATAAGCGGAGCATAGAGCACCATACTATTGATTTTGGTCAAAGTCGGGGGAAGGATTATAACTCCCCTTTTACTCTAGATGACCTGACCTACAGACGGCGGGCAGCACAGCTTCCAGCCCTGATGATATTAATTACGAAATGTTGCGTCAACTGCCCCCTGCCGGACGGGCATTCCTCTTAAACCTCTATAATAGTGTTTGAGAATCTCTTCAGTTCCCAACACTGTGGATGCAAGCACCCGTTATCCCTAATACCCTTTTTAATTGGGGTTCCAGGAGAACCTTCTGGTTTTTATTAATAATTTTATGCCAGATAGACACTTTCGGGTAGGGTTAAACAACACCTTATCTGATGATTTTACTAAAGAAAATTGGAGTAGTACTCTTAGCTGTACGTTGTTTGCCATCGCATTAAATGGCATTGGGGACACCGTGCGCTTACCTGTCCGTTCATCCTTTTTTGTGGATGACTACACAATTTGTTGGAGTTCGTCAAGTCTCCACAGGGCTGAACGGCAGATTCAACTCTCTGTCAACAATCTATGGTCATGCGCATCGCGTAATAGCTTTCTCTTCTCTGCAGCCAAGATAACTGTCATCCATGTCCATAAATTACGTGGAATACAGCAGGCCCCTATTATTTTAATGAACCACGTTGTTTTACCAGTCTCGGACACTGTAAGGTTCCTGGGACTTTTATTTGATTTTAAACTAACTTGGATCCCCCACATCAAAGACCTGAAAGAGAGATTTATAAAAGCACTCAACCTGTTCAAAGTGATTATCAGTCGGTCCTGGGGTGCTGATAAGGAAACCTTGATGCGCCTTTATAGGGCCTTGGTAAGATCGAAAATCGATTACGGCAGTATTGTTAATGGCTCAGCTAGACTTTTGGTGTTAAAGATGCTGGATTGTGTCCACCATGCTGGCATTTGACTGACTACTGGGGCTTTTCATACCAGTCCAGTCGTCAGCATCTGTGCAGACGCTGATGAGCCCCCTCTTTCTTACCGGCGTCTTACGTATGTTTTGTAGCCACCCTGGTTTAGCACAATGATCTACGCTGGCCCGGCAGCCAATTTTCTACTTGTATACTCATATCCGACACACATTTTCGGTACTCGCTTATTTTCTCATTTATTGCTGTATTCATTTTCATTGTATAGCATTGAACTGAAAACCCAATCTATCATCTTTAATATGAAGTATTCAGACTTGCAGAAAGAATGATGGTTCATTAATATATGGCATTACAATAAATTATTGCAGTGAAACGTTGACTCGCGCCTGTGCCAGGGAACATTCAGTCAAACAAAGATGTTAGACACCCGCACCAGGGAATGGGTTAATGCACATACTAATCAATTTTAAAACACATTAGTAAGTATGGGCTATTAAATTTAGATGATATTGGTAGTTTCACTAAATACCATTTGGTAACCTAACAAATTGTTAAATGCAATCAAATTTCACAACAATAGTGTAATATATCTCTAAAACTACTTTTGGCAGGTATATTTATTCAATATTTTTGTCCATTTGGAATTATCCTCAATTGAAGTTGTGTTGCCATAAAGAGGCAATGAAAATGAAAAATCATTGTTTTCACTATTTAACATTGAGAATACGTAGTGATTGTTTTCAAACTTAAGATACTTAAAACTTGTATTAATACATTTAACAACAAACAAAACTAGCATTAGTTATTATTAACCTGTCTAAAATCAGTGTCGATCAACATTGCAATAAATATTTTACCAAATGTACCACATTTATATTTAATAAAAAGCATTTACTATTTCATATTGATTACAAGTATATTATTTTAACCATCTCATTTTTCACTTTAAAGTATAAACATCTAACTTTTATGCAATATAATTTGAAATTAAAATACACTTTATAAACAAGTGAAAGTCCTTTTAAGAAGCATGCGCACAGAGGACGGGAATTGGAACCGAAGCAGTGACCATGCATGTTTATTACATTAAGGTTTAATAAACGAAATAAGGGTGACCTGGTGGTATAGGGGTAAGGTGTCAGACTTCTGTGCTAGGGGTTTGGGGTTCAATCCTCAGTTCCGGCAAAGATTTATCTGATTGCCAAACCCTTCCTTCACCTCTGACAAGACGAGTATTAATCACAACTTGAGAATGTGGGGAATGCCAGGCCTCCACCGTGGTTCGGATTCCATGTTAAACTGTAGGTCCTCGATTTCATCTCACAATCACTCTACCATTACACATTAGCTGCGTATAACCCGAACAGTTAGTAAGACGCTAAAGTATTTACGATTTATAAAAATGAATGCCATTCTTATTTTAAGCTGTGTTGTTTTCATATATTTTTAAAATCTCACATTTTAAAGATGAATGTACATTTTATGTATGTTTTGCCTGGTGACATTTTAAATATTTATACTAATTTATTTTTAACATTTTAATGTTATGATAATTATTTAACTTGGGATCTTTTTGAAGTACTCGATTCAAATGAAACATTTCAAGGTCACATACCACTATTATCTGGCAAAAATAATTTTGTTCTGAAAATATTTATCCTGAAAATTATTTTTAAAAAAAGGTAATTTTTGGTACAAATACGTATTTTCCAAACAATCGTTTGTAATCAAATTATTAGAAAAAAATCCAAGCTCTGTTTTATAGAATTTTACACACGTAACATTTTTCATAGGAAATCATCAACCATGCTTAAATGGTTTAGGCATTTATTTAGTTAAATCACAGGGATCCTTATTGACCACCACTCAAGTTAAGTAAATATTCCCTATTTGATTATTTAAACAACTTGTATATAAGGCAGGGACCTCGCAAAAACAAAACAGGAGATAACAAGATACTAAGCCTTGGCCAGTTTATTTAACAATATAACAAGATGTAAAATATAAATATATATATATATATATATATATATATGACATAATATTTAGAATTTAAGCTTGGCGCATTCTTACTCGCTCTGGTCATCAAAACATAGATACTCCTGATTAACTAGTCAAAACAATATATCATGACAACTACTTAAAGTACTATACTTAGTTCTCCTAAACTAGCATACCCTACGTTTGTTAACCCACAGAATTTAATATATAAACATATTGAAAGTTACTTGAAATAAATTTCTAATCAAAACAATGTAGCATAACTAATATTTAAATTACTAAACTTAGTTTCCCAAAACCTACTTTGTTTAACCTGCGGAATTAGATATATAAACATATTGAAAGTAAATTGTCCTAAATTTCTAATCATAACATTATAACATGACAAATATCTAAGCAACTAACTTTAGTTCTCCAAAACCTATTTTGGTTAACCTGCGAAATTAGATATATAAACATATTGAAAGTAAATTGTCCTAAATTTCTAATCATAACATTATAACATGACAAATATCTAAGCAACTAACTTTAGTTCTCCAAAGGCTATTTTGGTAAACCTGCGAAATTAGATATATAAACATATTGAAAGTAAATTGTCCTAAATTTCTAATCAAAACATTAAAGTACAACAAGTATCCAAAGTACTACATTTAGTACTGCTAAACTGTTCACATACTGGAGAATCAATTTATAACCTACAGTCTACCATTTAACGATGCAATACCTCTAACTAGCTCGTCATCATTATGTCAACTTACATTGTTGGGAGTATTAGTTCCTCTAACGGCTAGTGGCATCAAAGAGTGATTTTTCCCATGTCAAACACTCGCCTTTATTCATTTGAATTCAGAGGGGAAAAAAGGGGGTTGGAATGAATAGCCATAATTCGATATCATATTGTCCAATCGGCGACTAGAAGACCTCATGGGCGCCTGCGCAGAACGCTATGAAGTCTTGGTCTTGGATAACAGGGGTGGGGGGTGACGAGTACACGACAATTGAGAGCTAGCCAAGTTTATCAGATCGCGCACGCGCTTTATTCACTCCCATCTATCTTGATGATGAAACAACAGGTTGTTCTTCCAGGACGTTAGATAGAGTTTGTTTGTTGTGTGAGTGGATCGTACTGGTCGAAAAAGCTCGCCTTCGGCCTCGAATGTGTTCTCCGACAGGGCAGTAAAACAGGGTGAGTAGCCAGGCGAACTAAGTGGTGGCGGTGTAGTATGCGACCACGGTACAATCAGTAGCTCATTTTTCTTCAGCAAGCTTGCAGTTCAAAGTTGAATATTCTGGAGATTGTAATATTTAATCTTTAAAAGTAAGGTTAGTTTAAAAAATTGGATTACCGAGATAATATACATTTTATGATATACCTGACCTAGAAAATGCTTTATTTTAATGTACATCCAAACTATAATTTTATTAAATAATGCAATTTTGAATACCAGATCATTTTTTGCTACAATTTTTCAATAAGATATGTTCTTGTTAATACTCACTGATCACTAACCTTCTATTAATTTGTATATATTTTACAGCCCAATAGTGAAACTGCCCATTTAATGCATTGGGTCAATTTCTGCTCATTTGGTGACCTGACGGTCTAGGGGTAAGGTGTCGGACTTCTGTGCTGGGGTCTGTGGTTCAATCCTCAGTCCTGGCACAGATTTATCTGATTACCAAACCCTTCCTTCACCTCTGAAAAGACATCTTGTGAATGTGGGGAATGCCAGGCCTCCACCGTTGTTCGGATTCCACGATAAACTGTAGGTCCTCCATTTCATCTCACAATAACCCTACCATTACACATTAGCGTGAGTGGGTATAACCCAAATGGGTAGTAAGACGTGGTTCTAATAATAATAATAATAATAATAATCTGCTCATTCCAAAAATTTGCTTATTCTCTTGACCATTTCACAAACTAGGCAAAAATTGCATCAACTCTTTCCCATTGCATGAACTGGAATTTATTGTACTGAACTAATTCAACCTAACTTAACCCTTTGAGTGCCAAGAGAAATTACAATAATACGTGCTAAAAGTGCCTAGCTATTTTATTGAAAAATGGGGGATTCTATTCAAATTTTAATAAATTTGTAGTCTTTGAATCTATTGCATTAAATTTTTTACATGAACTAGCTAACATATCTATCATATTATTTAATTACATTAAGCCTTTTTATATTTTTAATATAATAAAAAATTATTGGCAACAATATTCTTTAATCTATTTTTTATTTTTTTATTTAACATTAATTTTTAAGCTTTGAAAATTCAAATAGCCCAAAATATAGTAAATCGGTGAAAAAACCATAAAAAACTGAGTAAATAACAATATCAACAAAACAAAAAAACTTTATATTTGATGGGTTATATATAGCAGCTACAATTTCACTGAAAAACATAGCACTCAGTAATATAGCAAACAGATATTTTACAAAACCTAATGACAATTACACAATATAATGAAGTCATTTGGCAAAAATATAGGCCCATGATAATGTGTATAGGCCTAATAAAGTATGAACAAAATATTGATATAAATTATGCAGGACATTTATGAGTATCTACACATTTAGGATGTAGTCCTTTCTCACATTTCACACACACAGTTCTTGAACGTATTTTATGTTTTTGTGTTAAACACTCCTCGCTTGAAGATAATTTGTGTTCCTTTTCATTATATATAAATTCAGAATCACTGCTTTCAGAATCACTAACTAATTGATCACTTTCGTTTGAGCTATCACTAAGTATTGCGAGTATTTCTGTGTCTTGAATCACAGCTTTCCTCTTAGCAGCCATGTTGTTATAAACAAGGCCAAAGATAAAAGTATTAAAGTTAGAAAATAATAATTTTCATGTTCGATATATATCGAAACTTTAGGTGCAAAGACCTTTATATAAAAGTAGCTTGAACATACGAGAATGTAGTGTAAATAAAATCTACCCTTTTGACTTAAGACTGAACTATGAGCTCGAAAACATCGGATTGCTGTGAGCAACGCTGGCAATTCTAGCAGATATTGTGTGCATCGCTCTGAGCGATGTTGGCACTCAAAGGGTTAATACCTTTCATTCTAAAATGATTAAAAACTAAATTAATTTAAAGACCAAACTTGTTCTTTGCTTGTTCATTTCACAGGCTGGGCAAAAACTCATCCAGTTCATGAATTGGGTAAGCATTGGAGCTGCTGTAAGCACAAACACAATTCATGAACTAGACTATTTTTTGCCCAGTTCGTGAAATGGTCATGGAGATGGCAATTCATGTAATGGGCAGAAATTCACCCAATTAATGATCTGGGCAAATTCAAGAGTGAGGCTTAACATTTATATCTTTTTCATAGCAAATGCAAAAATAAGAATGCTTGGTACGAAATTGCTAGAACTGGAAGAAATTATACCTTTCCTGGCCCACGTGAATTTGTGGTCACTTACACTACTACACCCAGGGATGTGAAAAAAAAGTATTGATAGCCTACTTTACTAATATGGATATTCTCCTTTCGATACTATTATTTTTTTTACTCATTACCTACCTCGGTGGCGTAGTTGGCTAACGTGCTTGTCGTGTTGAGCTCGACTGCTGAGGACGGGGAGATCGAGGTTCGAATCTCGGTCAGGTGAACTGGGGGTGGTTTTTCCTAAATGGTTTTCCACTCTCCCTCCACGCAAATGCGGGTTCACTTCCTCTAATTCAACCTTCCCAATTCATAATCCATTAGCGTTATTAGTACTTAAAGCGTATAACCCGAACAGGTAGTAAGACGCGGTGCGAAATATTATTTTTTACTCATTAACTTTTACTGATATTAAGCGTATAACCCGAACGGGTAGTAAGACGCGGTGCTAAGTATTATTATTATTATTATTATTTTACTGATATTAGTACTCACACTCTGGAATCGGATTGGTATCGAAAGAAACAACCTTTTTTGTTATCTTCGCCGATGTTGGGATTAAATTTTTACTAGAATGGACTGTAGAGGGAGAACAAATGACACTAATTTAATTCTCACTCATCTTCTGCATGACAAGCAAGAAGCAACTTTAGCATTCAATCTCTCTTTTAGATTATCATAATTCAGAGCTGTACTTTCATCTTTATTTGTCAATACAGAATGATGCCTGCTGGAATGAGTAGTGACCAGTCTACTATCCATTCCTTTATCAATGAGCACGTAATAACAAACTAAACAAAAGTAGCTTTTGTAGAACACAATTAACTCAGTCAACTAAAGAATGCTTAAAGGAGACGAAGCAGAAAAGTTTATGTGCTTTGTTTAAGCAAATAATGCAGAGGATAGAATCCATTCTTCTATTCTTTGTCAATAGCTAGTAATCTATCTTGATTGGTGATTATAAATGATGAATGTAGCTAAAGAAATGGCACCTCCCAAAAGTAACTTATGGATGTTTATTAAAAGTTAGATAGCGAAAAAGCATCTTGTAAAATTTGTTTGGATTAATAAAAACCAAGGTCCTAATGACCTCAATGTGTCGATGGGCCTTTAAACCCAAATAATAATAATAATAATAAAAACCACACTAATTTTCAGTGTTTAAATAAATATTAAAATATAATTATGATACAAATGTTGAAATTATTATTATTACTAGAGAAGAAAAAGTATTTTTCCAAATTAAATTTTCGATACCGATACTTAACATTATCGATATTTTTCTTCTGATACTTTTAATGATTACAGTATCGATACTTTTCTTTCGATACCATATCCCTAAATACACCATTAACAATAATAATAGATACCAATATTTTGCGGCTTAGTGATGGGAAGTGAGATATGTCAAAATGTTTTCCAATACCACCAATTCTATGGCATGCTTACGTTTCAACACTAATCTCCCAGTTTTGCCTGGCCTCTTAATTGCTGTATTGTGCATATTGTGGGGACAGGATTGTCCAGACTTTGGAAGCAGAAAGTAGAATGTCTTAAAAATAGATTAATAAGTGAACCTAAGTTCAGCACCCTTGGTTTGGCGCCCCTCTAAACTTGGCACTCTGCAATCACATGGGTCAAACACTCCAAAGACCTGTGCTCACATACAAAATAGATAGAACATTAATCCTAAAAGTTACTTTGCATTAAAAATAGATGATAAGTTTAGTCAGTTGTGTGTTTTTATTTACAAAACTGTGCAGTTTACTTTAAGTTCATTGTACTTTGGCAGACAGGCATCTAACTATTTAAAAAGTTTTGTCACTATTCAACACATTTATTATAATTGTTAGGTGTTATGTCTTACAATAGGTCCATTCCTTTTGTTGGTTAATTTAGACCGCCAATGTGCCATGTCATATTTATGTATATATAAACTTGATCAATTAACATTAAACTTCTGCAAGTACTTGTTTTAGTTTGAATTAATCAAATGTAGTAAGATAATAAATACCTTTTTTCTAGTAATTTTGCAACTAGTTTATTAAACTTTGTCATCTTGGTCTCCTAGCTTATTTAAGTACTGAAATTAGACAAATAAAAATAAATAGTCTCAGTAGTAGAGTTGAAAATTTTTCGGGAAATTTTTAATCGGAAAAATTTCTGCTGTGTTGGCTTGCGATGAAGGGTTTAAATTGTAGAGCCTATTATACTTCAAAATATAGTGTGTTAAGAGACAAGTGGGTTATAAGAAGGGGTTAGGGGGACCGGGGTGGAGGAGGGATAGATAGGAAGCACGGTGAATAGGGGGAAGGGGGAGACAAATGTCAGGCCAACCTTAAAATTATTTAAGTTAACTTATTGATGATAAAAAATGCAAGTATGATTTATGAACATAACAGGTCTACAAAGGCTCTCATTAATTTGTTTCTTTACTACTTATTTTAGCATTTTTTAGCATAGTCTGACTTCCCGTTCGGGCTATATGCTTATGTACTAGGAATGAGGAAGGTTGAATTTAAAGGAATTGCACCCGCGAGAGTGGAAAATATTTAGGAAAAACCGCCCTCAATGCACCCGACCAGGAATGAACATCGATCTCCCTTTAATCAGTGAGTCTAGGCTAGACTAATCTAGTCTAGTCTAATGCGAGAGTAGCGCGTTAGACTGTGTGCCCACCAAAGCTCATTTGATGTTTAATGTTAACCTCTTTAGGAGAAATTATTTTTAAGTATAAATGTTGACATTTGGGCTATCTGTATATTGATCACATTAGTTATATTTAATCATTTTAAATTATTTTACAGAAATTTTAATGGAACATTTTCCATCTTACATCTCTACAGTTAGTAGTCAGACAATTATAATTACATCAAACTTGCTATGGTCATAGCCAGAAAAAGTAGAGGAGGGTTCGCACACATACCCTAATTCAATTAAATAAATAATAATTAATTAAAAGTAGAAAAAAATGTATGCGGGGAAAGTCAAGTATGGACATAAATGGTTTTGGAACCCTTGGTTATGGAGTCCCTTAAATATGGCAACACATACTACAACAGTATGCCTAAGCTCTTCTCTTGATCTTCCTGTACATTAAAATCAAATTGTCCAATGTTTTCATGTTAGTATTCGCAAACTCAAAAATCAAATTTTTGATAGAAAATGAGCTTTGAACCAGAGAAATGTGTAGGCCAGGGTTATGACGGGTGTTCAGTTAAGGCTGGCAAGGACGGTGGCATGCAAACAATTTTAAGAAAAAAGTACGAGAAAGCCATGGTTTTCTATTGTGTATCACACAAATTTAATCTTGTAATGAACGGCTTGAACAGTGTTACAGAAATACGCAACACCATTTCCACTATCAAGGACATCATAAGGTCCTTCAGCGAGTCAGTGTTGGAGAAGAAAATACACTCCAAACATTCCAATCCTCTGTGAAATGCGGTGGTCCCAAACGTACAAAAGTATTGCAGTTTTCAACAAACATTTTGTGAGCATCATTGAAGGGTTGGAGAAATTATCACTAGAAAGAATGGCAACACAAGGAAACAGGCATTCTAGCTACATTCTGCTGCCAACAAAGCTCAATTAATCGTTGCTGTCACTCTGATTGCAAAATATTCTGCCTTATTGGAACCTGTGGTAAATGCTCTACAGTCTAAAAGCCTGGACCTTCTCCAATGTTCACAACACATCAAATGTATCCTTGGAGTGATAACAACTCACCACTATAATGCAGATCAAATTTCAAGAGCTTTTAGAGGATGCCTACAAGATTGCTGAGGAAGTTGGAGTGGAATTTACGGTATTGAGATCTGTTGGAAGACAGTAACATCACCCCAACCATCCAGCTCTTTAGAGTACTGGAAGAAATCCTTAGTAATTCCTTACTTATAAATTTAAGTCTCTTCGTTGGAGCAACGTTTCTCAGAAGAACTGGTACACTATGTTGAGGGAGAAGAAACTTAACAAAGAGCAGCTAGAAGAGTTGAACATTGCAGACCTTGTAAAAGAGGTGTAACTCTTTTACACTACCACAAAAAAAAGGTCTGTCTACATTCTTGCTCAGTCATGCACCACTTGTATTATAGAGTGATCATTCAGTACCCTGAGGAGAGTAAAGACCTGGCTGAGCTTGATGATGGCAGGGGAGCCTCAATGGGATATGCGTAATGAGTTTGCACAGAAAACCTGCGTTGGAAAAGAAGAATAAATTGGAGAGAAAGTGCCAAAAAGGTTTTCAACTAATCCAATTTTTTTTATTTTTTTTTAGGAATTTTATGATAAGATGCTTTGTAATTTTGAATCCAAGAAAACTAATCTTAGTTTCCTCTTTCCCAAGGTAGGCTTTCTTCATTAAATTCTAGGTAAACAAGGATGAATGCACGTGCTGACTAAGCTATGAGTACGAATTGCCTTACAGAGTCCAAACTCGTATACACAAGGCAACGTTGGCATATGTGCCAAGGGATTTCTCAATATACATCAGGATTCTGAATCATATCCCCCCCCAACCCCTCCCCCGCCCCCATTTAGGGCACCATACAAACTGCTAGACAACAAACTGCTCGACAAGCTATAAAAAAATATTTAGAAGGCTGGGTGGGTCAAGTGGCCGACACGACTTGGACCAACTGCTAGACAAGCTCAAGTATAGGAGTACTTGGTCCATGTCGTTTCTGGGTGTCTAGCAGTTGGTCTTTTTACAGATTTGTTCTCTCGTGTCGACCGCTTGGTTGTCTATCACTTTGTACTCCTATACCTGAGCTTGTCTAGCAGTTGGTCCAAGTTGTGTCGGCCACTTGACCCACCCAGCCTTCCAAATAATTGTTTTCATTTTGTCTACCGGTTGGTTGTCTATCACATGGTCCAGCTCGTGTCGATCACTTGGTCCGTGTCGTTTCTTCGTGTCTAGCAGTTTGCTGTCTACCACTTTGTCCTCTCGTGTCGACCACTTTGTTGTCTATCACTTTGCCTGCTCCCCCCAATTAGACCAAATATTTGTTAAAATGTGACATTTTGACCGGGTTACAGTGACTCTAAATATTATCTTATACTTTTTGTTAAGTACAAAAAAAAAGGTTTAATACCACTATATTTTATACATTTATAGTTAATAAAAACCACTAATACACCAATTTTGTGGCAGTTATGATTGTGTGTTTATTTGATTGATAGTTTTAAAAACAAGAGTTTTTTTAGTCATTTAAGGGTAGAAGTGGCACCCTTGTATTGATAAAGAATAAAATAGATATTTTAATTATTATAATTTACAATCTTATTAACAAACAAATTATTGTTTTATAAGGCCTAATATAGTTTTGGCATATGATATATCTCTGCCCATCATATTTTGATTTGTGTATATTGTTGAAGCTGAAAAAATAATCTGTGTAACATGATCAAATAATTAGCCATAATGGTGTAATACATTATAAGTATATTCAGGACCAGTTCTTGGCCTATGTTAGCTATGCATCCCTAAAAGCTGTGCCCCCCCCCCCCTAAAAATAATTGTTTAAATTTATAAATGAAATGATAGTTAAGAAGCCTATATCCTAACAACTACCCATGTCCGAGAGGTCATCATGGACACTAGGACAATGATGCGTATTGTTTGAAGTTGTAGGGTGGTGGAGAATTAGCTTTGCTGAACAAGTGAAATATCAAACAATAAACTTCTGGTTGTTTCTGCGACCAAGATCAGCTGAAAATCTCCATTGTGTTTCATCTTAAAAGTTTGATTCATTCAGCTAAAGGAACTGTTAAATTTGAACGTTTCATTCATGAACAACATGTCTATAAATGTGTGATCTCCTTAAAAAAAACATGAAGTTAATTTTGGATTTTGTTCAATGTTTTAAACATTAAAACATGTAATAATTTAAAAAAAAAACACTTCCAAGATTCATGTAACAATCTAGAGAGCTTTTTAAAGGATGAAAATGGATGCACTGACTTTGATGGAGAAGAATTAGCCTCCGAGTTATAGACCTTAGCTCAAATGATTCCACAAGATATTGTGACACCATTATAAAGTATTGGAATCCATTTACCTTAAGGGGCTTGTAGAGTTTGTTCCCGATAATGAGATAGCCTTGCAATTATTACCTATTATGCCAGTAACTGTAGCTTTAGCGGAAAGATTTCCCAAATTAATGCTAATAAATACATAGTTGTGGTCTACTCTTAACACAAGAAATATTGACGGGACTAGCCATTATTTATATTGAAAATACAACTTGTTTTGAGCTAAACATCAGCATCGTAATAAATTACTTTGCAGCAAGAAAAGAAAAAAAAAGTGAATCTATAAAGATTTAATAAAAAGTTTAAAATCATATGATATTTGATATAAAAACTACATACCCGCATCATCTATGAGTAATTTATTTATTCCCCAAATAATATGATAATCTATAATCTCTTTTTAAATACATATATCATGCTCACATGTTTGTTTTATTTAAATATAATATAAAACATAATCACCCTATTGTTTTGTTTGGGTAATCTGATTCATACTGTCTCAACTTATGCAATTGGACTGCTCTAATCTTTTATAAAAAAATATATATACCTGTGGCACCAAATTGCCTAGGAACATCACTAGGTATGTTTAATATGCACAATTTTGTGTGTGTTTCTTTTTAAGTAGTTCTAATTTTTAACTAATAATCTATATTGTAGGCAATTAATATTGTACATATAAATGTTAATGTATAGTTACAACTTACAAAGAATCTTTCGGAAGTTTATTAAAAGTTGATGTGGTTCACTCACAAAGAACTATGGCTTATTTTTTTAGCACTGCATCTTACTATCCGTATCTTATGTACCAATTACGGTAATGGTTTTAGAGATGAGGAAGGCTACAATTATACCAAGTGTACCTGCATTTGTTTGGAGGGACAGTGGAAAATCATATTGGAGAAATCACCCTCATTACACCTAACTGAGATTCAAACCGCAATCTTCCTGTCATAGGCAGTCTAGTCTACTGCGAAAGTAGCACCTTAGACCATGTGGCCATCGAAGTGGATGGAAATTTTAATTATTCACATATGTGTGGGTATTGGGTATATAACTGCTAGCTTTACTTTTTTTCTTTTTTTTTTTTTTTTCAGAGGACAACATTTAGCTCAGCATATCCAGTCAGTAAATCCAGAACTAGTGGATCAATTGCGAAGGCAACTTAACAATAGTGATGGATCTGAGGTACCAACTCCTGAACAAGAACCCAGAAATGAAGAATTATAAATTTACAAACTGAAATAGCTTTATATTATTGAGGCAAACTTTTTAAGAGGAACATGATCAGACATTTTTACCTTTTAATTTTCACTTATGAATGCTTTTGCTTTAAAAACAAAATTCAATAATTTGCTTCAATACCATATCTTAGTAACAACTTTATTATACATTATTATTTTAGTATCAACTACCTATATTTTAAATTTAGAACTATAAAGCATTTATTCTCTTATCAATCAGGCATAATTTTATTTGAAATAAAAGGCAAAATAATTTAGTACATTTTTTAAAACTTTGATAACAAATTCAAGGCCTATTAAAAAAAACTTCACTAAGACAATTAAAACATTACCATTTTCACCTGAACATAAATTTACATTCCAGGTGTAAAAGCATGTACTAATAACATATGAGAACAGAAACAATGTTCAGAATGCTATAGCCCACAAAATACTTTTCCGTGATTCTCTACCAATTAATAAAATGAATGTGTCTTGATTTATTTTTTTATTATTTAAGAATGATGCAAAAGTAATAATTTCCTAGAGTTAGAAAAAACTTTGTATACTCGACAAGTCATATACTCTTTATGGTCTAGTTTTGAAGTATCTGCTAAAAAGTTATGTGGCTGTAACAATGAGAGGTATCAAAAATCATGTGTTTGTAAAATGTTTCTACATCCAAATATTGATCGAGTAGGATTCATTTACAGTTTGTGATTAGCCAATCAAGTTTATTTATTTTTAACTTTTAGAATATCATTTGTTTCTTTCCCTTAGTTTAAAAAGGGACATTTTAAAAGAATATATGTCACATAAATTATTTTAATTTGATGAATTATGTATAGTAGAATTATTTATTGATCTTTCTAACCCTTTCCCTGGTACTAAATCCATTTAAATACTATCTTGTCTAGGCAGGCAGTTTATGCCAGTTTTACACTTTTATCCCCTAAATAAACTTATCAAAGGATCATTTATAGATGTTCATAGTGTATTAATAAATGTAAAGAATAATTTATAAAAATATGTTCATCCAAAAATGTTTATATTAGGCACGTTCAACATTTTAAATCCCATTGGAGATATAAATGCACCTGATTTCGGCAAAACACTACTCCTCTACCAAGCTGTTGTTGCCTTTGTTACTATCGTAACTAGGGACCGAAATTTGCTTATTTGCTCTTTCTTTTCCTTGATTGTAAAATATAGGCAGTTGGAGATATTTATGGATTTCATGTTATTACGAGTACAATATATTATTTTTATTGTGCTTATAAGCTATAACAAACTGCCTATTTTGTTGATTTTTACCTAATTTATGAAAAAGAGCTTGACTTTGTCCTAGCTCTCATTTTCCTACCATATGTATTTTCTATTGAAAGAGATAGTTCAGTTTCTTAGAAGTTGTAAGCTGCTGTATACTTGTTTGTAGTAGTTTTGAAAATCGATACTTGTTAGACAGCTTCAAATGAGTGTAAATCAGTTGGAGTACAAGGGTAGCAGTGGCAGACATCTTAGAAGGAAACAGAAAATTTGAAATGTCCCTTGACATCTTGTGAAGAATAACAAACCTTTCCAGATAATAAAAAACAATTCCATCTGAAAATAGAACCCATTTCGCTAGTGAAAATCTAGAAAAGTATCTAGTAAGTAATTAAAATAATTTGACCTGCTTCGGTGGTCACGTGGTTTAAGGCGCCATTCTAGCGGTAGACTGGACTACCGATAACGGGGAGGTCAGCTATCGAATACTGGTCATGTGCATTTAAGATTAATTTACTAAATTATCTTTCACACTCCCTCCACGCAAATGCGTCCAAACTTCCTCTAAATTACACCTTACATAAGTTTATGCATTTTGCATAAAACCCATATTAGTATTGAGACACAATAAGAAAAAAAGTTACGGGAATTGGCTGTGGGTGGTAAAATAAATTTTATATTGCCCCTAATCATAGCTCATAGGCAAGACTAATAGACTTGAAACATTTATTTTTTCAACATAATATTTGGTAAAATATATCGATTTTAATTTACTCGCAACAATTATTTCTCTGATGGGTGCCATGATCAAGACTAAATTACTGTTATATTTTCAAATATTTTGTTAAATAAAGACAAAATACTTTTGTAAATAAGTTATGTTTGTCAAGATAATGAATTAGGATTCAAATATCATGTTCTCTAAGTTCAAATGCTTCACAATAAGTGACAATAGCATTTAGAGCTAAAGCCCCCAAGCCTTAGTTCTTTACAATGCCAAGAGGAGTCAACTACT
Source organism: Timema cristinae (assembly GCA_039000515.1). NCBI lineage: Eukaryota > Metazoa > Arthropoda > Insecta > Phasmatodea > Timematidae > Timema > Timema cristinae. The sequence goes on from JBCFYV010009882.1 coordinate 30,320,145, forward strand.
GGATGTATATTTGTATGAATCCAGGCCAAAGCTAGTGAAAGGGTTGAATAAGATCATTCTTTTAAATGAATTTTTTGTGTAGGTATTTTAAAGTTTGGTAATATCTTTATTTTTTGTGTCTTTGTCCATATAATTATGATTTTGTTATTTTTTTTTTTCTAGTTATCGATTATGAATTTGTTATGTATGTATTTAGATACTATTTATTACTGAATTTGTCAACTTTTCATATTTTGCATAGTTCAATTCCTCAAAGAATTTTCTTGGAAAAATGTCAATACAGCCTTGTACTATCATAAATAGTTAGTATCATTTTATTGCTTTAGATAGTTCCCATAATATGAAATACTGTTTTGAGTTCTGTTTAAATTTTACTAGGGAGTTTCATCATGTTACTAGATTATATATTTACAAAAAAAAAAGAATTTTCTTGGAAAAATGTCAATACAGCCTTGTACTATCATAAATAGTTAGTATCATTTTATTGCTTTAGATAGTTCCCATAATATGAAATACTGTTTTGAGTTATGTTTAAATTTACTAGGGAGTTTCATCATGTTACTAGATTATATATTTACAAAAAAAAAGTAGTTTTTTAGAATGTAAACTTGCTAAAATATTAGTTGTGTCCTAGAAAATTGTAAACTATAGTGACATTACATAATTTTTTTTAATAGTCAATGTACCATTGTACATGACTGGTAGACAATTTATCTAAGTAGAAGATGGTTGAAGATAATTAAAAATCATTTTGTTAAATAACACAATATTTATTGACTTAGTACCTAGTATACCAATTTGCCTTCTGGTTTGAGCTCCCATATTTGAAAATAGATACCATTTAACTTATTACAATATCTGTTAAAATCAAAGTTATTTTTTTAGTTTAACATTTTGGTTGAGAGGACTAGCAGTATCAATGCTTATCAAAATTAAGATTCAGGGCGATGTTCTTAAAATCCCTTTAATAATAGGACTCAATGCTGTTCCAGATTCTTAGTCTCGCCAAGAAAATGCAAACAAAGAAAAGTTGGATCACCTTAAAGTGCATCATTATCAATATGGGAACGTCAAACTTAATAAAACTACAGGCATAAGTTCTTGCACAATGTTACAAAAAATTATGGAGATATCTTGTAAAAAAAAAACTTTGTAAATACATAATTATATATTTTTGTGTAATTTTAATGATAGTAAATCATTATATAGAAACTAGGTAGTATAGCTATTGGAAAAGGTGTATAGGCAAGTATTATAGTGGCTGATAAAATTAGAAAATTAAAGTTATTTCACCCAATAATTAATAAGTGTTTGTGGTATTGCAAAAGGTAAAGATGAAGCTTCAAATAGTATGTATGTACGCGACTTTTAATACACATAAGTACCCACCAGTACACCTGGGTTTGCCATATTTGATTTAAACTTTAGACATCACTTTAGGACTTGGTATTGCAAGTTCAAAAAATAATGATTTTAGACTTTTAGTCTAGTACAAATACTCATCATTAGGCAAGATGAAGGAAAAACAATATCAAGCTGAAAATTGGTGTGCATGTATAAATTATATCATGGAACACAAAACAGTTGAGTCCCACTTAATCTCAGTTGCACTAAATCCACTATGACTGGAAATAGGCCGCTATTTTGAATCTTTGCTTTTTCAATGTTAATGGTCATGGTGCTAGAAAGATGCAGTTTGGATAAAAATGTAATTTTTACTGTTGGAAAAGTTATCATAGGACAGTATGAACATTTTGTGTGATAAACTCAATTTACATTCAGTTTAATGTTACACTATACCCAGTGGAAAGCTAAACAAATCTTTTCCGAACCTGTTTTATTTTATTATAAGAGATGGGATCGAAGAATATTTCATATAAATTTATAGATTGCTAAATATTAAGTATAAATACTTATCTCTGTGAAAGTAAAGGATTGTGGGGAGTGTGCCTTAAGCGAATAAAACATTAATTTATGTCAATGGCTGGCCAAGGAGATTATAGTTGGCAGCAATCAGGGCATAGCATGTAGCTTTTAATTAAGTCTTTCTTTACTGAAGCTAATCATAAATACAGAGTAATATTATAAAAATTGAGAACTGCACTACTAACCAATGAATGACTCAACAAGTGTGTTGTTATCGGTTGGTAGGAGGCGCATCTGTGGTCATAGAGGTGCTTCAGCAGCGACATCCTGCAGAGGTCACCTCTTCAGGCTCTTCCACTGTAGCCTCGCTTTCTTTTTCATCAACTTAATCATTTTTCGGTTGCTACACATTTATCCACAACAAACGCAACACATACCGGTACAGGATAGGCCATTACGACGAAATTCCCAATTACGTTCACAGTTGGATTTGCAATTACAAAATTTAATTTGAGGCAGACACTCTGGGCAGGTGGTACTGTGGTTGGTACTGGTGAAAGGTAGCCATATTTATTTTCCTGACTCTGTATAGTTGGGGGGGGGGGGGGGGAAGTCATACCAAGCCATGTCTGAACCTGGTGGAAAGCTCGCAGTCTGTGTTGTCTTGCTGCAGCAGATGTTGGTGGTAGGACTGACAGTTCAAACTTGGCACTTATTGGCTACTTTGCTATTGGGCTAACGTAAAGTTTATACGAGGGTGATCCCAAAAGTAAGGTCTCTTATTTTTCAATAATTAAAAAAAAAATTTGCAATAATCTTTACAATTTTTTAAAGTTTGAACAATTACCTATTTTTCTACATAATCCCCATTTTGGTCGATGCATTTTTGTAGGCGCTGTGGCAGATTTTGTATTCCCATGTCATACCAGCTCGCCGCCATGTCCTTGGGGAATCATTGAACCTCTTCTTTCACCTTGTCGTTGGAGCTGAATCACTGTCCTGCCAAATGTTATTTCAACTTAGGGAACAGGTGATAGTCGCTGGGTGCCAAGTCCGGACTATAGGGTGGGTGTCTGATGATGTCCCAACCAAACTTTTGCAGAAGCTCGACAGTTTGACGGGCGAGCGTTGTCATGGAGAATTCTTATGCCCTTGCTCAACATTCCTCTTCTCCAGTTCTGAAGTGCCCGTCTGAGTTTTTTCAGAGTTTCAGAATACCGATCAGCGTTTATTGTGGTCCCAGCAGGCATAAAGTTGACCAACAATACTCCCTTTTTCGATCCCAAAAGATGGTTGTCGTGACTTTACCGGCAGACTGTGTATGTTTGAATTCTTTCAGCTTCGGAGAAGTGGAATGCCGCCACTCCTGCGATTGTTGTTTTGTCTCTGGGGTGAAGTGAAATGCCCAGGTTTCATCTCCTGTGACATTAGAGCCCAAAAAATCTTCATTGTCCGCATAGCGGCAAAGAAACTCGCGGGAAGAATCAACACGTTGCCACTTGTGATCTTCTGTCAGCATTCATGGAACGCATCGAGCGCAAACCTTCCAATATTGCAACTTTTTGGTTAAGATTTTGTGTATGGTGCTTCGGGACACCTCAGAGACCAAAATGCAAAGATCATCCAGAGTGATCGGTCGATCTTCACACAGGCTTTCCTCGATCTTCTCAACTGCCTCGTCAGAAATTGACGGTCTCCCAATCTTTTGCTCATCATGAATTTCATTACGACCGGCTATAAACTCCCTACACCATTTGCGAACATTTTTAATGTTCATGCACGACTCTCCATACACTTCGGTCAACTGGCGATGAATTTCAACAGGTGTAATGCCATTCACATTCAAAAACCGAATAACAGCGCGGATTTCGCACTTGGCGGCGAAGTTCAACGGGAGCTCCATTCTCAATGGCTGCCAGGACCAGACTGAGCGTCACGGAGAGGCGCGGGCATGCTCGGATAGGGATGGGGGAACTCCCAATCACAACAGATATTCAACAGCCGCCATAACAGTTTTGTTACGCCCCCAGACCCTCGGAGACCTTACTTTTGGGATCACCTTCGTATCTTGTCTTGTCTACTCTAGGCCATCATTGGCATTCCCGCCATACATACAAATAATAGAATGTTCTGCCAAAGTAATATTTTCAGCAGAGTATGTCCTTTTGTTGAAAATAAGAAAGTCTTTTCTGAGTTTATTCTGCTTCAAAAGATTAAAAGCCGTCCGTTTTCTCTCCTTGACATTGTAGAGGTTATATCACATCCCGTTATTACATGAAGAAATATACTATTTCCAGTGACCTCCTAGAGCCTGCTGAAGGTTCTGACTACTGAATATTTTTCTTTGGCGCGTTTATGAACCCGGAACAAGCAAGCCTACATCTGCGGTCTTGTCTGTAAGAGCAATCAGTAACACAATTAAGTCTGTGTCTTCTTCAACCTCAAATGACTGTAATTCCTCGTATACTAGATTGATGGCTATGTTTACGATCATGGTGTCTGCGTCAGCGGGAGCTTGAAATACTTGAATGCTGGCGGATCTTAGCTTAGAAGGAAAAGATCTATGAATCTCTACTCATTTGAGGAATTTGAAAGGAATGGGTGTTGCAAAGTAGTTGCTATCGTTGTAGGACTCTCAACTATCTCCACTGGTGTGTTCTTTGTCCGTCTAATACGTTCATTGTCTTTAGTACTGGGTCCAGAATTGTATCCATCAAATAAAATATTACTACTAGTGCCATAGTTCTTAATTACAAAATCAACATAGCGGCAACAAATTTGAGAGAGTACCTAATTTTGACCAACCTACTCTGTGAAGCAAATCCTCACTGTCTATAAAGTAAATAGGATGTTGTGGGATGCTTTCACTCAAAGGACAACTGTTCTCGTGCACAGCAGCAAGAGAAGACTTAGTTCCTTTTCAAAAAGTAAGGTCATCAAAAGAGGCAGGGGATGATGTTAAGTTCATATTTTAAGCTTAGCTTGAGTTCCTCTTCCGTTCTCACAACACAAATAATACGGTGAAAAAGCTGATTGGTATTAACTACCCTATTCTTTCCATCTATTTTTACAATTCTGATCATGGTTTCCAGATTCTTTACTTTGTTTTTGTGCTGAAGGTGGGCCTATGTGAATGATTTTCTGACAATATATTTCATTGGGCAGTGCTTATATCCACAGCCATAGATGAATCCCCTATTAATTTTTTGCTCAATGAAACAAAGATTACAGGAGGGCCTTCAAATTGAGAGTGCTGCCTTAGCCATTTCATAAAGATCTTTCTATCTGTATTATCCTGACTGGTGAGAATCTCTCAACTCCACGTGCTGATAAGATTTTACTGGGAAAACGTAAAATGATTCTATTGCTTCTATCACTTGTGTACATGCAAGCATTGAATTCACCCAGGGAGACAAGGAGGGAGCTGTCACACCATGCCCGGGTTAATTCTCCATGAACCTTCAGTGATCTCAATCACCAGTAGGAACATACACATTATTTAAACTTGTTCAAAGTATTGAGTCCACAGTGTTGCAGTGCGGCTATTAATAGATTCCTTTTTTAATCTTTTTTCTAGTAGAGATGGTGGACACTACTAAAGGAGATGTCACAGCACTTACAATAAAGGTTTTACTACCAACAAATTTTCAAATTGTTGCTGTACATCAGCTAGTCCTTCTGAACTAATAAGGTTTTCTTCTAAAAGTTTATCTAATAAAATTGTAGCTATAGCCAACTGTTAGGGAGTGGGCTCGCACGGTCCTGGAATAGGTATGCCCTGTGTTAATTGTTGTACAGTATTTCTAACATGCACTTGCTCCCATAAGTCTTCAATGCCACTACCTTCCATGAGATAACCAATAGCTCCCAAATAAGATAGTAAAAGGTAGAAACCGCTCAGGCGAATCACAACGGGGTTAAGAGGATTATCCTTATATGCAGGAGACACCAAATCTAGAGCTTTATTGTACAATAATTGGTTGAAAGTAACCACACATAACTTCTGGCTATGATTTTTACACTCCTCAGTTGCATAGTGAAGACAAGTGTAGATCATAAACAGATTAGTAGGAGCCAAGTTTGAGAATGGCAGAGGAAGCACCACTGAATTCAAATAGGGGCGCGAATCAATCTCCATTAACGCAACCATGAATCTGCCCCAAGAAGGATAAGAATCGGCAGATCCTGTTATCCAAAATAGGTCAAGATATCTGGTTTTTGCTGCATCTCCTCCATTAATTTACACGGAAGAAACATCCTTCAAAGTAATCAAGAAGTCCCCTACTTCAGTAGTCGTCGGACATACTATGTCGAGGAACCGCAGGTGCAGGATGCACTTGATTTGCTGGCGTTAAACACTTGATACTTCACATAGCATGAAAGGTTCCGGGCCCATCCATTGTGGTCAGCGTTGTTGAAAACAAACTGCACAAATGCACTTTCTCTCATGCTGGCGCAAACACAGTAACACACGACTCATACTTTATAATCTCCCTGTATCCTGCACTGATACCGATACTAGCGAGTTCATCTAGATACGAGATCCAAATTTCTTTTGCATTAAAACACCAATACCAACCTGTAATGGAGACACGAAACTCTTCAGTCTAGCTATAGCAATGTTTGAATTGGCAACTGCAATTCTTTTTCTAGGAGCACATTCTTTTCCTCTTTTTGGCCTCATCATTTCACGAAGAAAGCTATGCAGATTTTCTGGTATCATTTTGCATCCTACCTCAGCCATCCCTCGGTGCTTGGGTATGTGTCACAATCGTACCACTGTAAGCAAATGTCTTATCTGATAACAATTGCGGCTGCCTCAATTATTCTCTTTCTTTCATCTCTTTGGCTTTTGAGACAGTCCTAATACCACTTATTCAAAATACGAGAAACACAACTACAGAAACAAATGACCAAACCTCTTTTTCCACTTGAGGGACAAGAAACAACGGCATCTCTGGAGTGAGCTACTATTTTATTTTATTTTCTCATGTGTTTACCTGTGTAGGACCTATTATTTGATTAAATATTTAATTGTTCTAATAGTCCAAGTAATGCTGACAGTCTTAGTGGCTTTCTAGGTACTCACAATTTTGTGAATCCCTCTGATTTAGCTGCAGCTAGTGCATTAGTGTTGGTTTGCTCTCCTCTGGCACATGGGGGTACATATCCAAGCCTACTAAATAGAGGAAAGTAATCACGGTGATATCAAGCTTCTGCAGCAACTAGATCTATTACAGCGTTTATTCTTGAAATAACTATTTGTCCCCACTCATCAGCTCGGTGTGTGCACAACACTGCAACGTTCTTCTTTAGCTCCAAAGTTTTTGCCTATCTGACTACTGGTTTTCGATTGCGATGCTTCTTTTTAACAACCGCAAGTTCCCCACAAAACAAACACTTTGTCTTGAAATTAAAGCTTCTAAGATACTGACAAGACTTGTTTCTATCTAGTATTTAACTTAATGAAATGTAATCATAACCTTATGTCTAGACCTACAAACAATGGTGTTTCTTTTTAATGTTATGCCGACTGTTTAAAATATTTGGCTAGGGACATATTTTCATAACTTAAATATTTTGTAGGCCTAATGATGTTGCAGGTTTTTTATACTTATTACAGAAAATTGTGTTTTTAAGGCTAGGAAAGATAGATTAAAATATTTGTCTAGGAACATGTTTTCATAGCTCTAACATGGCATTTATAAGAAATTGTGAAAGATTTATCTTTGACAGTTTGTAAAACATCTGAAGAGTTAGAACTCTTTTTAGGCCTACATAGCAGCTATCAGCAGGGTGTATCAAAACAATGTAATCATGAAAGAAAACAGTAAGTTGAACTAGCTTTAAAAAAAATCTTGGGTCACATTTTAATTTGTATTCTGAGTTTAACTAGGCCTAAACAATAATAGTTAATTATGCATGAGTTTAGTCAGGCTACACAATATTAGCTAATTATGTATGAATTAAACTAGACCTACACAATATTAGTTAATTATGTATGAGTTTAACTAGGTCTACACAATATTAGTTGATTATGTATGAGTTTAACTAGACCTACACAATATTAGCTAATTATGTATGAGTTTAACTAGGCCTATACAATATTAGTTAACTATGTATGATTGCAGATATTTTCAAATGACCCATACATACCTTCTCCCTAAGTGTATACAAGCCTAGATGGGGACAAAACCTAAGAACTCTACCTTTTAGGTGAATTTTATTTCTCTAAGAAACCTTAAAATCACAAAATGTATTCTATTATCACACTCACAAAAAAACTAGGTGAATCCAATGATACTAAACTGAAGATTATTAAAAAAAAACTATGTTACAGTGAACCATTCAAAACCAAACTTACTGAAGTACCGCAGGAACAAACATTGTTGAGAAATTTGTAAAATTACACAACAAATTACCTATATTATAGAGCCTGATTGACCGAGCTGACACCTTAGCTCAGTCAGTGTGTCTACTGAGCTAAGGGTCGAAAAATGTATCATTGGTGAAATGTGGGCTTACACTTTCATAGTGATAAATTAATGGCTGTGGACTGGTTGGTGTGCCTGTCTTAGTTTTAAGTTATATTATAAGGCACATGAAGCTATAACAGGCCTAGCAAGCCGGTAGTGAAAAATATTTGACTTGGATTTAAAACTGACCCAGGAAACAGTAATGGATGTCAAAATAGAGCCTGACTGAAACTTTTAAACAATATTAAAAATTTGTATTCATCTTATAGCAGATATTTATTAAAAGATAAGGTTTTAAAAGCATCATTTTTATTTTTTAAATGTGAAGGATTCATTATTTTTTAAAGGCAATTGTGAATGTACTGAAGCACAACTTAATGAAATCCATCCGCAATGTTCATGAAAACACCACTGAAGATCGGTACACAACTTAAACACAATTAGTCATTGTCAAAAAAGAAATATTGTGTGGAGTGCCTCCTTGGAGCTATGAAAAGTGAATGGATGCACCCGTTTGGAAACATTCCTCAAATTTTCATATCAACAGCTGTTTGTGCGGCTTTGAACATTTTATTCTCATTCTTTTACAGTCCAAACAGTTTTAAATGCATATATTTAAAGTAAAGACAAATGAAACAATGTTACACATCTTCAACAACTACAAACCTTTGACGAAAACTTTTATGTTCAATATTGATATAAATTTTCTATATAGGCCTGCTGGTATATTCTTAAGGTGTATTACACATTTACGCACAATAAATTTTACAAGTTAAATTTCCTTTTAGATATTTGTGTACATTTTCTAAGCTAATGTCTTAGCCTATATTTGATCACTGTCATCTCATTCAATAGATTTTTTGTAAGACAACTAGACTAGTGCAAGTTGTGGCTAGCCTCAATCGCCAGTAAGAAACAATTCTGTGAACAAATTAAACAAAACTTAATGCAGAACTTTGTGAAAATATAATATCCAAGGCGAAATTAAATTGGATGAAGGTATGAAACAATGTTTAATAGGTTAGGCTCATGGACTATTGGCACTGCGTTTGAACATGTACTTTTCTTAGAATAAAATATGTTAAGTAATTTTAGGTACAGTTTTCAATGGGCCTAGTTAAAATTAAAATTGACTTAAGTGAAGCTATGACCAAACCCACATCAATATTTTTAAACATGGAACTAACAAAATATCCGTAGGTAAAATCTATTTTGGATAGCACATAATATATTATTATTATTATTAGCACCGCGTCTTACTACCCATTCAGGTTATACGCACTTCGCTAATGTGTAATGGAAGGGTGATTGTGAGATTAAATGGAGGACCTACAGTTTAACGTGGAATCCGAACCACGGTGGAGGCCTGGCATTCCCCACATTCACAAGATGTCTTGTCAGAGGTGAAGGAAGGGTTTGGTAATCAGATAAATCTGTGCCGGGATTGAGGATTGAAACCCGGCCACCAGCACAGAAGTCTGACACCTTACCCCTAGACCACCAGGTCACCTACCACATAATATAAAAGATACAATGAAATATGATAGGAACCCATATATTGCCAATGTCATAAAACATACTGCCTCATGTTAGTATGGCTGGGGCCAGAATGAGGGGGAGGGTGTACATTTAGACCAGGGATAGCAAATCTGTGGCACACAGACATGAAGAACATGAATAAATATTAATAAAACTTTTCCCACTGTGATGTAATTTCTTAATGTTATTAATATTTTAACAGCCATGTCACAGTGAACTTTGTGAAGTTAATGGTTAGACATCATTTTGGCTCTTTTAAGTGTGTGGTTGAAGACAAGTTATGTACCAAACATAAATATTTTGGCTAGCAAAATGTAACACGTTTCAAATTAATGTGGGATGGATTATCTAAGTTTCTGGTTTCAATATATGATACATATCAATTTATTTTATTGTTTATCACAAAAGGCGCTATTTTAAATGTTTTCACTACTAGTTATTGGAATTAATTTTGTCTAAGACACTCATTTGACAGTTTAATACAATACATTTTCCTTAATTAAACTAAGCAGTTAAAATATTAACAATTTTATTTGAGTTATTAATTACAATATTTACTATTCATCAAGTTTAAATTTTAAATAGTCATTAAAAAATGTAAATAATAAGCGGTACATTAGACTAATTAAAAATTCAGCTAGAGCTCAAGTGGCACACTGGTTGGGCAAGTTTCGTCATCCCTTATTTAGGGTAAAAGTTAGATACGTTCACATTTTATCCTTGCAATAAAACCAGTCACAGTATGCACTCATAAAAACAGTCTTACTTTTACTGTTTAAAAGTACTGCTAGGATTAAAAGAGAAATAAGTTTAAATGTATAGTTAAGGTCAAGTAAATAATTTGAAATTAAAAAAAAAATACTTTTCTTTCACTTTTTATATTCACTGTCATAATTAGTTAATAATGTTAAGTAGGACCGAAATAAAATTTGACATACTATAAAAAAAAACTAAATGTAAATTTTTGTAACTATTGTATTTATATTTTTACTATTTAAAAAAAAGTGATTTTGATGTTAATGTTACCATTCACTACGAGCTATTTTCATATGTTGCTGTCCTGAACCGTATGTATTTTTATCTCTAACAATAATGATGAAAATAGAAAACAATGTCAGAAAAAATTATATTTAACAGCCATTTCAGGGCCTAAGTCTGATTTCTGATTGATCTTCAACTGCATAACCTAAAATTAGGATATTCAAAGTAAAGTCAAAAGTTGCCTAGCAGTAGAATTGAAAAAATAACTCTGGCAAGAACAGTTATCTTCTTTCACTGATGCCAGTTCTGTCCAATGAAATGACAGATTCTTGTGGACCTGTTACCTTCCCAGTGATGAAGGGGAAACCATGTAGGCCTAGTTCACAAACTACTTCCATTCACTTTCACACTTATAATTGTGGTTAATTTGATAGATAATTGATATGCTACTGAAATGGATACAAACTATTGTGAATGCATTAAGAAAGTGATGATCAGGTCTACTAATATTTATCTTTGCCCATGCTCAGAGGAGGAAGTAAAGCAAATTGAACACATATAACTATACTATTAATAGAAAACTGAATGTGATATAGGCATATTGTTAAATCATTAGCTACTAGCTTTTTTTTTATGATACTGTATCTATAAAACATAGTTTTCATAACTATATAAATAAAATATTTATAATTACACGTCATAAAATTTATCACTCATTATATTCTTTTTTTATAATTTTGGGTCATTACCTTCACCCAAAGGTCCCCAACCTTTATATACCTTAGAGCACATTCAAAATTAACGGTAGTGTGCAGGGGGTAAGGGTGAGTGGGGGTTCTACACACACCAATTTGACAAAAAATAAAAAATACTGCTTTATTTACGGTTTTAACAAGACCAAAATAAAGACAAGGAAATAATTAACTACTAAACACCATTGTGGTGCTTAGGTACAGTTCTAAAATATATATTTATTGTGTGTTTATTCAGGCAACACAGCTGGCTAGACTCATGTCAAGATATTTACAAAGGATATAGGAAGTTTAGCATGGATTAGTGAATGTGAGGTCTTTGAGATTAGGAAAAAGCAATACCGTTCAGCTTGAAACTATTAGAAGTGTAGTTCTCAGTAAAAGTACACTTTGTAAATAAGCCAGCAAAGAAAGAGGAACAAGAGGGAGGGGGGGCTTTCAATCACCAACTTCTTGAGAACAGCATACCTGGAGATAAGAACAAACTTGACTTTTGTGGGAAAAGTGACAGATTAAAACTATTACTAAGAACTTTTCAGCTGTGGTCAAAAAGCAAAAGGCTCAGCGGGCGCCATCGTGCCCGCGGACATAGAGTTGTAAATCCCTGCCTTAACCAATTTAAATACATTTTAGCGTTAATATAACCATATTTACCTATATACATTTATGATTTAAAATTAAAATATTAAGAATAAAGATTATTTATGTTCAGCAGGTTATTATTATTATTATTATTATCGCTGCGTCTTACTACCCGTTCGAGTTATACACACGCTAATGTGCAATGGTAGGGTGATTTTGAGATGAAATGGAGGACCTACAGTTTAACGTGGAATCTGAACCACGGTGGAGGCCTGGCATTCCCCACATTCACAAGATGTCTTGTAAGAGGTGAAGGGTTTGGATCAGATAAATCTGTGCCGGGACCGAGGATTGAACCCCAGACCCCAGCACAGAAGTCTGACACCTTACCCCTAGACCACCAGGTCACCTAGCAAGTTCATTGCGACATTTTGAAACTTGTGGCAAGATAAAATGTATTTTGATTAGTGTCCAACTACTTCATGGTGCTACCAACCCTATCTTATACATAGCTAAACCAGCTATCATGGTTGCCAACGCACTCTATTCACACACTAGTGCCCTTCAACGTTTACAGGTCGTCAGACACATCATAGCAGTTATGACATCACATCTGAAGATAGCCGTCATACTTGCGCCCGTTATGGTGTATGATGCTTCAAATGAAAAGATCCATGCTTGACCTGCAGGCATATCTTTGATAAAGACTCCAGCAGTAATCTTCCAGCGCATGCTAACACACCTATGTCTTGGTTTGGTGAAAACACTCTCCATGTTCATCACTAATTTCACCAAGGTTTTGTAGTAAAAATTCCAAATGTGAATGTATTATTATTAGCACCGCGTCTTACTACCGGTTTGGGTTACACACACTCACCCTAATGTGTAATGGTCGGGTGATTGTGAGATGAAATGGAGGACCAACAGCTTAACGTGGGATCCGAACCACGGTGGAGGCCTGACATTCCACACATTCACAAGTTGTAGCTAATACACGTCTTGTCAGAGGTGAAGGAAGGGTTAGGCAATCAGATAAATCTGTGCCGGGACCAAGGATTGAGCCCTGGACCCCTAACAAAGAAGTATGACACCTTACCCCTAAACCACCAGGTTACCTAATGTGAATGTAAAAAGTGAATTATTAGTTATATGTTGCACCTTAGAGTTTTATATGGTAGTTGTCTGCTTTATTGTTTACCAAGAAATTGCTGGATACATTTTTGAATACTGTCAAAGCTGCTAGTTCAACTTCAATCGGAGTAGAATCAAAAATTTAATCTGTGGATCAAAAGAATCCCTTCTTTTATCATTGCCTTACTCAAGCAGGGTAGTTTCAGCTGTAGGTATTAAAAACCAGGGTCATCTTTCGTCATGGCCTTGACAAATCTTTTTTTTTTTTTTGTGGTAAGAATACTTTGTTGAATAAACTAAAGTATCTTACACAATATTTTTCCCTCTCAGGTCAGTTTCTGATGTTTATTCCAAAATATCATTGAGTAGAGCTTGTCCTTGGTTCGGCCATCCCATTTAAAAATAAAGCAGCAATACTTTATATATCCTAATTGCATGCCTCGAAAGATTGCGCCAACTTTTAGCCATGTATGTTCCAATAGTGCTTGTTGTAATTTAATTTGACAAGTGGGTTTATCATGTTTTCATAAGTTTCCTTCATGCCCATTACCTAAGCAATTGTAATGGAGTAATGTATGTTACCATTGTGAAATATTATTTTTATACTATGCTTCGATGAATCCATGCAAAATCGTGACTCATCGGTATTGTGATTTTGTCTTATACCATGATCATCAATATCTGTACAATAAGCCAAATCACCAGCTGAAACAAAATACTGAGCAATCTATTTTTTCTTGCAGTGAAGTATTGAAATATTTGTATTCTCCTGCAGCCAGTTCCAACCCTGTGATTGTGATCCCAACAATTCAGATTTATTTTTAGATAAGTTCCTTACTAAGTCATTGAGATCACCCTGGGAGATTAGATGTGGTTCTTTTGATATAGAGGACTGAAAATTTGTATCGTTTTATGTCCTGTTACATTGAGAACATCTTGTCTCCATTGTTTTCATCAACAATGGTTCATGTTTACGGTGGTTTTGAAACTGGCAGGTCTTGACTGTGAAACACTGGTCTGATGGCAGAAGGCATTGATGGGTATGTTATAATATGTTTATATTTCAAGAAAATTCCATACATCCTTGCTTAACAAAAATAAGTCTGTAAAATGATCTTTTTGTTCTCACCAGAACATTGTTACAGCAAAAGCTACAGTACAGACTTCCGAGAGGCTTTCAACCATCCTTTAAGGCTGTGCAAGAGTGATATTTTTATTTTATTTTCTTATTTTTATGGTTGTGAGTCTTTTTAATAGAATAAAAATATTAAAATAAGTAATAATAGAGCAAAATTGTTATGTATTATTTGATTAAATAGTTATAATGATTAATATAACTTAATAATACTAATTCGTATCCAAGTATTAAGAAATACAAGCAAAAGCCTTAATTTTTTTTTGTGGATGTACGGATAGTATAGCACTATATGGTAAACATATTTTAGGCACAGTCTGTAACATATTTTCCAAGATATTAATTTTTATTTAATAAATAATGAAACTGAATCGGCGGCAGACTTTCTCATTCATTTACAAATAAATTTCCTATTAGAAAACTACTTTGTATTTTGAAATTAAATTTAACTCTCCTTATTAAGCAATAAATACTGGTTCATTTGATATTTTTCATACAATCGTTACTATCATATTTTAAAAACTGGATAGGAAATAGCCAGAAATTACGTGATTTTCACAGAAATAAATATAGCCAAACCGGGCTGTACCGTTGAGAACCAAACACAGGTAGGAGTGACCGCTTGTGTTTTGATTGACAGCGGTGGGCGGCGGGGAGTGATGAGGGGGATGAAGATCATTAGCAAAACTTTTCAAAACCAGCTGAGAAATGTATTGAAGTACAAAAACATACGAAGAGTAATATTCTGATATTTTAGACTGTTCTTGCCTGTTAGCTATTTAATGTGTGAAAGCTGTACAGTCTATTGTTACCAGTATTCTTTGACATTGTTTAGTTTTATATTTTAGTTTGAGCGTAGGCTACCATTTAACTGGCATAAATATAATTATATTAATCAAGGCCGTTGCCAGAAAATAATTTCAGGGGGTGGAGGGGGGGGGGGCATCCCTCAATTGATGGAGGCTAGGACAAATTCTAAGTATTAAACTCCTCTAGAAGCATTTTTTATGGCAACATAACATCATAACTGCCATAGGCTAGAAAAAATCAAAATATTAAATACCTCTAAAGCTCTCTAAAGTATTTTTATGGCAACCTAACACCATAGCTGCCGAAGGTTAGAAAAAATTCTAATTATTACACACCTCTAGATGCTCTCTGAAGTGCTTTTTATGGTAACACAGCCCCCTAATTTGTACTTTTACATTAATTTTGGTATTGTTTAAACCATAAATAAAGCAATATATATTGTTCATAAAATTTCCCGACTATGGTCTTGATATTAATCAACTTTAATGTGAGTTTTACTGGGTACAAAATGTCTAAGCCTCGTTCATTTACAAGTAAAGTATTCAAAAGAAGAAAACGATCCAGAGATTTAAAGAGATGGAGAATCCAGAAAGAAGAATCATAATTAACCGGAAACAAATTTGAATCACTTAAAAGGTAACTGTAGTTTGAAAATATTACAACTAATATTTGTATTTTGTGTTTGTTAAAGTATATGTAGTCGTATTTTATTTATTTTCTAAAAAAATTCTACGAATATGCCAAAAATATTTATGTTGATAAATAAATTGTCAAAAAAATTTACAGTCTTGTAAATGAAATGTGGCCGCGTTAAATTGGTTCCAAACGGAAATGATGGCAAGTTTTTGTAATCGAGTGTGTTGGCTACCTAAAGTTTAAAATAGTCCTTAGATATACACAAAATATAAGGTGATGATTGTATTATAATATAATTTATAAGTTATGGGTTAATAATTATAAGCCCTAATCAGTATGCATGCCGAGTAAATTACATGTTTTTCTGGTTTGTTAGTGAGCGGGAGGTCAAGGTTTGAATTCCGACTTGGTGTAATCTACTAAAGCTTCTTTTAGTAACAGCTTCCCACGCTTCCTCCACACAAACGCGGTACTTTTCCTCTCTATTCTACTTTACTCACTCTTACCCTATTATAATAACTAAATGCGAATAGCTTAGATGAATGGTACGACTTGGTGTAATCTACTAAAGCTTCTTTTAGTAACAGCTTCCCACGCTTCCTCCACACAAACGCGGTACTTTTCCTCTCTATTCTACTTTACTCACTCTTACCCTATTATAATAACTAAATGCGAATAGCTTAGATGAATGGTAAGACGTTCTGTAATAAATAAATAACTATGTAATATATATATATAATGGTTTTTAGGACTTGCGCTCAAGAAAGTGAAGACTTTACACCAACTGCAGGAACCTCCAATTCCAAAGATATGCAAGAACGATGTTGGAGTAGGAGTAAAGGAGGAGTAAAGGCGGAGTCAGCTACTCTTGAGGAAGGAATCCGTGTCGTGCTAGAACGTCTGGCTTGAGTCACTCAAGGTCAGGTGATGAAATATTACACAGAAGTACCACATCTCCAGGGGAAATAAAATTCACTAGATCAACCGCCTTCTAAAGTGTCGATTTTGCTTGTAAAGTTTGATAGCCTGCTTAAATATGTCCGCTCGTTGATAAACACATCGTAATTAATTAAGAGTGTGTGGTGAAGTGAGAAAGAGAAATGGTATTCATTAGAATTAATTAGGTAGTTTACAACTGTCAAATGAAAAAAAATGATGTTAGGACCATCGTAGCTAAGAAGAAAGCGTGGGAGCAAATTACTAGGATTTTTAAATCTTCCAATAACCTCCAAAAGGTGAGTTTATTTTTATCTTATATTATTTTCACTTTAATACTTTATATAAAATCACGTATATTATTTGAGTAATTAGATCATCTATAGAAATAAACACAAGTAAAGTAAAATCTTTAAACGTATTTCTTATTGATGGTAAACACAAACGTCAACGTAACCAAAAATTATTTGTAGGCCTATGCTATTAATTTGCGTAGGCCCTAGCATTGATAAGTTTTATTCCCTTTCTCTGTAGGCCTTGCGTTTATTTTTCCATAGTATAAGTCGAAACAAAAGTTGTTTTTAAATTCTAAGAACGAGTGGAATTTATATATTATTGAACTAACCAACTCTTTACTCCTAACTTCATGTATGTTGTGTACTGGTAGGTCTTAGTAGGCCTGATTTAGTACTTTAGACCAGTACTATCTTAGGCTAGTTAACCTTCAATATAATATTTTTGTACTAGGTCTAGTCACAAAGTAAACATAGTAACCTATATCAGTACCAAACAATCCTAACTAAACTAACAAAGTAATCCTCATAAATAGGAAACTACTACAACACAGAAACATACATTATTACCATGAAGTTTATAAAGACAAATTTCATAAAATGCTACACTGGTTATTAGAACCAGTATATTAATATAGCTGTTGTATAGTGGGAACTTTCATTAATATAGGCCTTTATGATAATTTATAATAACCATTAGTAATCTTTTATTGTTTGATAACAAAGACACCTCAAGTTAACTTAGTTGTAACTAACTGTGTTTATATTATTGTGAATCATTTTAGAACTCTGGTTCACCTGCGCAAACATTGGGACATTGTCAAGTCAATAAGGAAGAGGCAACTAGTCGAAGAGACAGTGGAACTGATGAGCACTGGACGAGGGCCCTACAATTCTCACAAGCCATCATGTCTCAAGGTCGAGGTGGTAGCCCCCCCATAACTGCTGCTCTGAGGTCTACATTTTGCACCGTTGCTGTCAATACCATTATGGAGTATCTCGATACAACAGGTAGGCTATGTGAGATATTACAACTATAAGGTTTATATTTACAGAGAGATGCACACACAGAAAAAGATTTTATAAGTTTATTTATATTCATAGATATAATTTGGACTGAGAAGGGTAGGCCTATTATTTACTTTTTAATAAACAAAATATTGATACACACACACACACAAAATAGGTGAGAGTTTAATGATAGTAAACAGAAAATTAACAATTGTTTACAAAATTAATTACATGATTGTTATAAACATTCTAACTCCTGAAAAACTACTTTGTTGACTTTAATCTGAATGGACATGTCTAGTATTGGTGGATGGAATCTTTAAGAGCATATAATGCACACTTGTCGTTAAGTTAGGCCTGTCCTTTGAATCTTGTTTTAGTTACCGTACATAACATGTGTGTCCTTTTTATTGTGAGTGTTAAGTTTAAGATGTAGGAATATGTTTGAAAATTCTAATTTGAAATATCAATCAAACTTGCATCTGTTGACCTGCAATGCTTTGAATGTTAAATTACATTTTCAAAAGTTTGTTTGAAAATGTAATCTAAATGGTTTTAATTAAAAGCAATTTGATGATTATGTGCATTGACACCCTAATTTAGTATTCTAGTAAAAAGGACTTGCAGAAAACAAGCCATTGAAACATTTATCTGTGCAATGTACAATGGTAAGAATGTTAATTTATTAGTGTTATTCTTTGATATTATTGGAAGTAGCAGCTGAAGGTCACATGACTTGACATCTGACTTATGAAAGCTGTTTTAATAACATCTAAAATTTAATAAAACCTCCCCATTTAAACATACTAGCTATGCTTGTTTTGTTCATACTATCCTTTATTTTTCAGATTTCCCAACTACAAGCAGTGTCAGTTTGTCGCTGCCATTTCTTACACCAGTGCTTCAAGTCTCGGTCAGCCTTTTCACATCACCTGCATCCCTCTTGGGGACCCCAGACCTTTAAATTTGACTATTATATGTAAAATAGTTGACAAAACAATTATAATATTTCCACATTTATTGTTAGCACTATTATTATCTTTATATCTGCATTCAAGTGAATCAATTTTCTTTTTGATGAACTAGAAAGTGTTTAATTTAGAGTGAGCTCTGATAGATGAACATTAGGTTGTTGCTCCGTAGTTAGACCTAAGGTTAGGAATCTTTGTTGATTACTTTTGACATTTTTGTGATGGATCTATTTCTCTTGAATAATAAATACCGTAACCTGATTTTTTTTTACCAAGAAAGCATGCCTATAAACAAAAACATCATATTAAATTTTTTTAAACACTTTTGTTTACTATGTTTAAATGTTCCGATTGATAACTAACCTTTATATCTTTATATAGACCTGTTATAGCTAGGTAGTTTATATTAATTTTACATAGTAAATTACTGTTTATTAATATTTTATACATTTAACTTGCTATTATGTCTCAAATTATGAAACATAAAATTATAGGACTTAAGAATTGAGCCTAGATGTTTCGGCTCTAGAATTTATAAAACTACCAAACATTTTCCCATTTGTTAAAAACATTATTCATATTAGGGTTATTTTCAAGTGATGTGTAGTAAAATTACAATTTCCAATATCCATTGTGTTGAGATCGATCACCCTACATTAACCTATAAAATGTAAATATATCTACATTCTTATGTTATAAAGTGATTAGGGAACTTTTCACTTCCGCTCTGGAGGGTCTCTGGGGTACTTGATTTCCTGTTTTTATGTTAACCACTTATGTTGTTGCTAAGGACTGCATGTATCTTAATTCATCATTGCAAATTAAATTTTGACAATTTATATATATTTTTTTTGTCTGGCCAATCTCTAGTGTTTATCTTTTAAAATAAACTGACTGTGAAAAAATAATTATAATTATTTCCATTCCTTAGCAGGGTGGTTTATTATTTTTCATCCCAAGGTCCAAATTTGAGCATCTGTTTGCACCACAAGCCGAAGATATCCAGTAGTTTGTCTTAATAATATAGGCTCGCAAACAACACTTAGAAATTATTTTTAATATTATATTAAATAGATTATATTTGGAAGAAGGTAAAGAAAAGGGATGAGTTATATTATAGTTATTAGAGTTATATTATATAAATTGTAATTTTGTCTGGAGAATCTGTCCAATTATGTCATAGATAAGTTTAATTAAATACATCAAAAATATTTTATGAAATGTCAATCACTTTCACTGAACTTAGCATTATTAAATAATATATTATACCGATTTTTATCAATCAAATAAATGCATAATGAGATGCAGCCATGAGCTTTTCTAAATAAATGTTATTTGAATCATCAGGCCTTCTTCCAATATTTGCCTGGTAAGTATTAAAGTTAGTGGGAATTTAATAGTGTAAAGGTCAAATTATTTTGGTTTGTTTACGTTTCTATTATAATGAATTGAACTTCAACAATATTGCATACAACATAGTCACTAAATGTGTTACAAATCATATAACATGATCAACACTAAACCCACCTCGGTGGTGTAGTTGGCTAACACGCTACTTTTGTGTTGAGCTAGACCACAGAGGATAGGAAGAGTTGAGGTTCAAATCTCGGTCGAGGTAATTGAGGTGAATTTTCCTAAATAGTTTTTCACTCTCCCTCCACACAAGTGTGGGTTCACTTCCTCTAAATTCAACCTTTCATATTCCCAACACATTACCTAGTGTAATTAGTATTTAGGCGTACAACCCAAATGGGTAGTAAGATGTAGTGCTAAAAAAATCTCTAATACATTATTATTATTACTATGGTACTTTGGTGTCAACGTGCTTGGTTACAGTACCTGTAATTTGAGGCAGGAAAACATTCAGGTTTACAACTCCAGTCAGTAAAAGAAAATTAAAAGTCGATTTCAAAATTATTTATTAGCCCTCACTGGCAAGGACCACAATCATCATGGTTTTTAACACACAATATTTATAATATAAACATGATATTATGTTCTCTCTAACGATCAGTGTCAGAGCAGCTTGTATTATGTTCCGTCACGCTTGGCACGGAGTGTATCATGGCCTGCCACTACAGTCTGTGTAAAGTTTATCTTGATATTGTGCAAGTATAAACACTAAAATAAATAATTCACTTTTGTGGCCACATGGTCTAAAATATCAAACTCACAAAAAAACTAGACTGCTGAAGATAGGGAGATCATGGTTTGAATCCCAGGCAAGTCTAACGAGGGTGGTCTTTTGTAAATGGTTTTTCCCTTTTTCCTTGCAAATGTGTATACACTTTTTAATCCAAACTTCCTCATCCCAAAAACAGTGTAATCAGTATGTATGCATTATAACCTGATCAGATAGTACGACAGTGCTAAATCGACAGGATTGTGTATATGATTGGTGATAAAGATCGTACAACTAATTGTGTGTGGATTTCTTACTAGTAAGTTTAAAATGTAAGAATTTAGAGTTGAATTTACGTAACAATACATCCACCTTAGCATAAAGGGATTAAAAATCTACTCTGCTGAGTAGAACAAAAATAATAGTTTCCTCTCTCTCCTTGGGACATATA
This sequence comes from Timema cristinae, assembly GCA_039000515.1. Classification (NCBI taxonomy): domain Eukaryota; kingdom Metazoa; phylum Arthropoda; class Insecta; order Phasmatodea; family Timematidae; genus Timema; species Timema cristinae. The sequence goes on from JBCFYV010009882.1 coordinate 30,341,837, forward strand.
TTTAGCATCAAAATGAGCAGTGATAACCTGCAAGTTTCCACCATTCTCCATTTAATTAGAGGTCTGTAAGGTCAAGATGAAAGATGTCCACATTTGGTATGTGTGTTTAGACAAGAAGTCTGTTTCTAACGGAACATGGAACCAGCTAGGCATATATAGTAACATTACCGATGTTTTGATTCGCCCGCCACAATGATTTTAATAAGGTTCCAACTGTAATAGTCCATGTGGTGAAGCCCAGACTCTCAGATGGACCCCGGGGCTCTGGACAGGGATGTGGGTGCAGCCTCTTCGATATAAAACTCCAGGGAAGTTGGCCTTGTCATAGAACAGCATTCGCACAGCTCCCAGTTCAGCTTCTGTGGTGGGAAACCACACCACATGTTGCATGTTTTGGGCCAACCAAATTGATATTTTCTTAACAACACGCGATACCGTTGACTGGTCAACATTGTAGGCCTACATTTCTCCGCCAACAACCTAAAAATGGAAGAACAAAGTTACTAGCCAATTTTAAAAAATTATAAGAATAGATATGTCTGTAGGACCTAGGCCTACTGTGATTTTTTAGAGGTAAGGTTATTTTGGATTTTATATATATATATATATATATACAAAAAATCAATATTAAATGTCAACCAAAATCCCAATAGCTACTGTATGTCACAAAACAATCAATTAGCCTACTTGCTTCAATTACATAATTAAAAACAATGGAAGAAATATGTTGTCAGTAAATAATAAAAGTCCTAATATGAATTAAACTTATATACTGATGCTAAATTAATCTTAACTAACACATTACAAAAACAAACATGAAAATTTATTAATGTATTCAATCCAAAAATTTAAATTAATTGTTCATTCTTAAAAAAAAAGTTAATAACCATGTTTTTTTGTAAGTTTATTAATAATAAATAATATAACCTTTTAAAAAAGTATATTTATAATTTGGTATTAACTTACTTGTAAGCATTCCGTGGCATAAAACTGAAGGGTGGTCAACATTTGTTGTAAATGAAGCAGTGGAAGTCATTGTTGTGTTTCGGGATTGTCAATTTCCAACATAGGGAAGATATCTTGCCATACAAAACTTTCTTCGAAAATAGAAAATATTTTAGGAAATTGTTCGTCAGAATAAGCATAACAGGTATCCTGGAACTCTCTAACATGCCTTCGTTAAATCACAACAACTTTATTAGCCTCTTCTTCAAAATAGTCGTCGATAACGTCTAAATACGTGACAATCCGGTAGTCATGTAGCGCCATATTTTCTTGACAACACAAAACAAAATAACAGATGTTTGACATCTCTATTGCTCATGTGCGCCGCGCTGGGGTAGCCCTGTGTATAAGGGATAGGAGTAAACCTATGTATAAGGGATAGGAGGAAAGCAGAAGGCTGGTCGAGGGACCAACCCTTGGAATTACTCAAGCGCGCGCACGCGCGCTTGTCCTAGCAAGCAAATCGACCGTCCTCCGCCTTTTCTCCTACTCGTTCTTGCATACGGGCCATACTTTTTTGATGAAGATGACGAATTAGAGGATTTACTACCGAATGTGGAACATCCTTCACTCGTTAGTGAAAACACTATTTCAAAATATGAATATAGTAATGAAAATATCTTACCAGCACTTTTCATAGAAAATATTAAAAGGTTGAAAGAACACAGGATTCTTCCACTACGGGTCACCGAATTATTGATGTAATGCCTTTTTCTAAACAGATAATTAAATTAGATGAACACACCAAATCATGTACGTTAGGTCACTATAAACTAGAAAAGGAAATAAGAAATGGGTTTGAATTTACTCTGGTTATTTTTGTGACAATTGTGATGGTAAGCAATGCATTACCTCAAAACAACTCGTAAAAATTAACTATTTGTTGGGAGAAGAACACATTGAACTCTAAATACAATTGAAAATATTTATGAAGCTAACCTATAGATTCTAGAAGCATATAATTAAAATAAATCCATATAAGTATAACTCCAAATAAATGAGAGAGGCATCCATTTTTTTTATCTGGGGGTGGGAAGCTCCAAATAGCTTTTAGATAAATTTTATTTAAAAAAAATATCAGACGATGATATGGGAGGGAGCTTGTTAAAATCCTAGTGGCCCCCTGATGGAAATGTCTAGGCACACCACTGGCTTAACGAAAGGGTAAATTTGATCGACCAAGATATAATGGAACATGCATGATGTAGTAGGCGTTTAGATTAGTAATATATTTTTTAAAATACTAACATAAAATAAATGTGTTTCAAAGAGAAAAAGCTAAAGCGTCTTAGTTCAAAGTGTTTGTATTCAAGGTTACGAAGCATAGTATAAACTTTGTCATATTAAAATGTTTAGTTTATCAACTAGGAAGTATCAAGTCTACTTCCTCACTAAGCAAGTGTTGGTGTTAGAGAGTGGTGATACAATGTTAGCTACGCATGCATTGCTAATAAAGCAGACAGTCCTCAATAAGGATTGTTTGTGTTAGAGAGAGGGAATACAATGTTAGCTACACATGAATTGACAGACAGCCCTCAGTGAGCAGTTTTCTGGTTGCTGAGTAGTGTCCAAACACATACCAGGGTAACCACTCTTTTACTTACTAATATCAAAATAAAGTATTGTAATCTTGAAAAAAAAAAGTTTCACGATATTGATGAATTTTTACTCTTTTTATAAACTCGAACTCAAAAAACTAGTTTTCACAATTCTGTATGTCCCCATGTCCATCTGTTAACCTGTCCCTTGCCACGGATCGGATACGGTTTGATTGATTTCTTCAAACTTGATAAGTTATAGGGCAATATCTCAACAAGTTTATTTTATTTTGACCCTAGCCTTCAAATTTAGGATAGTTTACAAATGAGAGATTTTTTAATGCATTTTTTTTTTTCAAAACTGGATCTAAAGATTCACATTAAAATGCAAACCTAGGGAGTAATTGATCTCACAAATAACGTAGAGGCTATTTGGTTTTTGGTCAGTTAAATTTTGAAGTGTGATGAGTGATTTTTCAAAAACTTGAAATATTTTAAAAAGAGAGTTGATGTAGGTATCTTGAACTTGTTTGAAATTAAAATAACACACTGCTGCTGGCAACAGATATATTAGCCTATATCAAGTAATGTTTTGTCAATAAGTGATTTAACAATGTTACTTGTAATTAATTGCGAGGTATATATCCAAAGTAATATTTTGTTAGGACGTGAATTAAGAGTTTTACTTGTAATGAATTGTGAGAGATAGAGCTAGAGTAATATTTTGTCAGTAGGTGATATGAGTGTTATTTGTAGTTAATTGTGAGGGATATACCACAAGTAATATTTTAAGGGTGGCCACTCACCGGTAAAATTGGGAAAAATCCTGGGAAATGTTCTTGAAAATTTGCCATCATTTTGAGAATTTAAAGGTGAGGACCACTATAAATAGTTTTTGGGCATACACATTTAAACATTTGCCATGGGGAAAACCACTTTAAATATATTCTAGAAAAATTAAATTAAAGGAAAACTATAATTAGCGTTTAGGGGTATCCAAATATCAAAACAGTTCTAGAGGAGGATCACTCCAAATATCTCGGAAGGAGTCTTAATTTTCAAAATATTACTGGACAAGGACCTTTCAAAATGGATTATAAGGGTATTCAATTTTCACAAAATATATGGTGTTGAGACCCTAGATCTCCTATTAATTGGAAGAAAGTTCCTTTTTAAAAAAAATGTATACACCCCCACACAAATAAAGTTCCACCACCACTGGGTTAATCACCTTTTGTACATGTATAGGCCTATGAATACTACTGTTTATCTTGCCTAATCTCCACTTGTAGTTGAGCACATATCACAAGTGCAATAATGGCCTTTTGGTCCAGACCTTTAAAAAATATACGTTGAGAATATAGAGTAATATAATGGATTTACCCTCGTTTTTATTGGGGAGAGTAAGGTCCTGTCTATGATGGATCGTGATAAAGTCTCCCAACAGGAGATGGTCAGAATTTTTTTTTATGCATGGACTCATCTAATAAATGTGTGTATTACTGCAATCTATGGTGATAGAACCGAGGCGGGAGGGGGGGGGCAAGAGGGGGGGCCTCGTTCCCCTGAAAAGAATCTCGGCTGGAATAAATCCCACCCCCCTAAATATATTTTAAATCCTCTGATACTATCGAAAATGAAGTTGAAAGATCTTGCATTAACCTCAAAATAACTTCTATATACATTCAATTATCAAAAGTTTTCCAGAGAAGACCACCTCAAAGTTTCTAGAGGCATCTAATTTTCGAAAAAAATTCAAGCTAGGAGCAGTCTAAATATTTTCTAGAAGCACCTAAATTTTAAACATTTTTGGAGGAGAACCCCTTCAAATAGCTTTCAGGAGATCTAAATTTAAAAAAGTAAACTGGTTGAGGACTATTAAAAATAGCTTCTGGAGGTATCCAAACTTTAAAAAATTTCCGAAGGACGCTACTCAAAATAGGTTCTAGTAACATCCAATGTTCTAAATAATTTGGAGGGGAGACTACTCTAAATATCTTTTAAAAGTGTATAATTTCAAAAAAGTGGGAAAGGACCACTTCAAATTAGGGACAGAGAAAACGATAAGTGGAGTGTAGAGAGGGGTGATTGCCCTTCTTGGAATAAATTAGCCCTTTTCTAGATTTAGTTCACACCTTCTGATATTCTCGAATATGAAGCTAAATGACTTTAATAAAACGGCAAATAACTTCTTAAGACATTTAATTTTCAAAAATGCGCCAAGTGATTGAGGTGACGACGACCCCTGCAAATAGTTTTTAGAGACATCCAGTTTTAAAAATTTGCTGGAAGGGAAGCACTCCAAATAGATTATGCATGCATATAATTTTCAAAAATAGCCCAGGTGACAATGCAAAATAGATTCTGAATACATTCAATTAAAAAATAATACAGGTGAGAATCTTTCCAAATAAAGTAATATTTAATCAGGAGATAACAACGTTAATAAGGCTACTTGTGAGTGATGTGGTTAGAGAATTGTGTATATTTTTGTTGATTATTTTACTGTAATAAAAATAATAACTTTAATATTTGTATGAATTCCTTGTATTTTCTTCTTAGAGAACATACCTTTTCTGCTATTATTTTACATTATTTTGGTTTACATTTTCGCTGTATATTATGTATATGATTGGTGTATTTACCAACATTTAATTGTTTTTATTTGTACATTAAACAGAAGGGACATTGTTTATTTAATGTTAAGTAAAGCACACTATTTTAATCGATTGACATTGTTATTATTAACGGATGACAGACGTTCACTGTAATGTAACTAAATATATAGTGGTAAAAGAACACCTGGATACAAAAATAAAACACCTAACTTTAGGCTTAGCGAGTTCTTTATTCGCTATGTATTAACTTGTGGTCCACTATTATATGAATCCATCTCAACGTTTGTCTGCCAGTTGTTTTTTTTCTCGACCAGTTGGCTGTCTATCACTTTGTTGTTCTATGTACATATTTTTTGACGAGTCGACGGCCACTAGTTACCTAGTCTATCAAATGTTTGTTAATATTTTGTCGATCAGTTGGTCGTCTAGCACATGGTCCTACCCTTATCAACAACTTGGTCTAAGTACTCCTTCGTGTAGATTACTTGTCTGTCGATCACTTTGTTCACATGTATCGACCAGTTTATTGTTGATTAGTTTTATGCACCCAAATTGGTCAACTATTCGTGTGTATATCACTTTATCCTCGTATGCATGAACTAGTCGGCCAGTAGGTCATACTAGGGTCAGATAATTAACCCACCAAGCATTCCAAATATTTGTATACTTTTTGTTGACCAATTGGCTCTTTATCACATGGTCCTACTAACATCGACCATGTGATCAATACGGCTTTTGCATGACAAGTCACTTGTCTGTCGACCACTTTTTACACACATGTTGACCAGTGTGCTGTCGATCAGTTAGCTGGAGCCCCAATGTCAGCCAGTTTGCTGTCACTTTGTCCACCTAAGCATGAACTTGTCAACCAGTTGTTCCAAATCGTGTCGGCTACATGTCTCATCTAGCCTTCGAGATATTTTTTACAGCTTATCGACCTGTACTTAGGCCTAGAAATTTAAATCATATCATTAATGGCAATCAGTCCTAGTTAAATATAATTGTGTCCAAAAATATCAAGATCATTACACTTATTTTTTTTAAAATATGATATTCAACAAAATACAATGTTTATCTTAAATTAAAAAAACCTTTAGTTAATGTCATTTTTATCCCACATATTCCAAAAAGTGTATTTAATTTTGTATATTAACTTGTTGGAATATGTAATCATCTTTACAAACAGCACAGTGAATTTGTTCTCATTAGCACTAAAAGTCATATATCTATTAGTTTCCCTGGCTAGGCCAGGGGAGGATCCAGGTGGGGTTGGGTGCGATCGTCCCCTCCTGCATAGAAAATAATCATAAATATCGAAACCAATACTTTAAAGTTGTAAAGAATGACTAACACCTTCCTCATCTTATCTTCTACACGACCTTATCAAAATTAGGCAACATCTCTTTCAACTTTGCTCTAGAGCAAAAAAAGGAGAGTAAAACTAAAATGTTCTAGTATTAATATTAAGTTTAGTATTAAAATACATATTTTTTCTTTTATTACTAAAACACTTTAGACCTATGTACAGTATATATGTATTATTTTTATTTTGACGGCGACTTTTTGTTTTATGTTATTTTTGTATTAAAATTACAAATTGGTTAATCTAAATTGTGTTCTTTCTTAAGTATTATTATTATTAAATTAATTATTAATTTCAATTAGTTTGTTAAACTCGCAATATTATAATTAAAATATTATAAATTAAAATATTTATGTTATTAATAAACATTATTAAATTTATCCTTGAAGGAGCCTTGTAAAAACCAATTTATCTCTACAACTGGCCCTGGATCCACCCTTGAGCTAGGTGTAGTTAAAAGTATTTGTCCTTCTAACGATAGCATTGTATTCCACCGAACCCCCCTGTAAACATTTCCTGTTAGGCTACTAATCCCCTCTTTCCTTAGTTTTATTTGTACTCAAAGTGAGATGTTAAGTGAGAGTGAGAGGTAATGATACTGTCTCCCTCTTTGACCGGGCCGTCACGAGCACGACAAACCGATAGTACTACACTCTATCGGAATATATCTGTCCCTAGCAGCCTGTGCACAACGTTAAAGCACAGTTGCTACAGATAATGTGAGGAGTCCACTGTTTACCCTGGTCACCTATTCACACACAAAGTAAAGCTCATATGTTTTCTTAATGGTTATATAATCCTGTGATTAGATTTTAGAGCTTAGTCACCACACACGTATCAAAAATTCTCTAAATAATTATAAAAATTGAGGCAAAATAAAATACACTATAACTCAACTACTTATGTAAGCACACTGAAGGTTTTCCAACTCTTTAGAGTGAATAGCATGTCATATAAACAGTTTCATATAACTAATGAACACTTCATTCAATCAGATGAAAAGTTACTTGTTTGAATATGTTGAAAGGAGGATAGAAGTGCAAGGCTGACACACTTACCATAACATTGTAGGCCTTGGAGTTCACAATTAAAACAAAAGAAAAGAATGTTTGTATTATTATTTTCTTAATTTTCTATTTTTTTGATTTGGGATTAATTATAAATTAAAACCCCAAGTCTGTCCTGGCATTCTAAAATTTAGCATTAATTCATAAAAAGTCTTTAAAGTTAATTTCAAGAACAAACCCTTGATGAATTCTGTTTAGTCAAAACTAAAAATAGGGGGCTGTGAAATATTAACCAAAGTTGATCATATAGTGTAAGGCATATTTGCAGTAGACTGGAATGCAGATGACTGGGAGGTCTATTTTAAAATCTGGGTTGTGTGTACTGGAGGAGGCTTTCCATAATAATTTTCTACTCTCCTTCTGAGCAAATGCAGTTAAGCTTCCTCTAAATTCAAAATTCCACATCCCTAACCCACGAGTGTAATCAGTACATAAGCATATAACTCAGATGGGGAGTAAGACATGATGCTAAAAATAATAGGATTGGCGGCTTTACTTCCTTTCGGAAGGAATTTTTATTTAGAACCGTGTTTTACTACCCATTCGGGTTATACGCTTATGTACTAATTAAGATAATCGTGTATAAGGATAAGGAAAGTTATATTTACAGGAAGTGTATCCGCATTTGCATGTAAGTAGAGTAGAAATAAATTTTGGACAAAAAAACCCTGAGTACACCAGACAAAGTCAAACCTCACTTTAGTGCCTTAAACCACACAGCCACCGAAGCAGGTAGGAAGGGATTTATGCTACAGATCTTTATGATTGCTATAATTCTGTCAGAACCATTGGGATACAATCACATGAATTTTTGAGTTCAGAGGTGAGCATTTTACTCCAAGACCACAATGGACGACAACAGTTAAAATTAATCTATAATGTAAAAATCTTAGTTAAAAAACATAAAGCCATATCCAAGTATTAAAACATCCTCATTTTAAAGGGCACCTAAATAAATAATAGTTGCAGGAATTGATGGCCTGACTGATGGAGATAGAGATAATATATGGAATGGAGATCAACATTGAGAAGTCAAAAGTTATGGCGATTTCAAAAAATTAAAAACCCCTGAAAATAAAAATTGGAAAACATAAGGCAGATCAAGTACCTGGGAAGTTTGCTGACAAAAGATGCCTACTGACGCAATGACCAAGGAAGCTTTCAACAAGAAGAGGTTACTGCTGACCATAAAGTTGAGTTTGGAACTGAGCAAGAAACTGATGAAATCCTACATTTGGAGAGCTTTGTAATGTGGTGCTGGAGAAGACTAGAGAAGATCAGGTGGATAGATAGGGTGACAAATGAAAAGTCCTAAGAAGAGTGTGTGACCCGCCTCGGTGGCGTAGTTGGCTAACGCGCTTGTCGTGTTGAGCTGCTCGACTGCTGAGGACGGGGAGATCGAGGTTCGAATCTCGGTCGGGTGAACTGGGGGTGGTTTTTCCTAAATGGTTTTCCACTCTCCCTCCCCGCAAATGCGGGTTCACTTCCTCTAATTCAACCTTCCATATTCCCAATCCATTAGAGTAATTAGTACTTAAAGCGTATAACTCGAACGGGTAGTAAGACGCGGTGCTAATATTATTATTAAGAGTGTGTGAGAAGAGATCCATTATGGATGGGCTTCTTCGGCACAGAGCAAACTGGATTACACACATCATTAGGAAGGAGAATCCAAACATTGGATGACTTGAAGGAAATATTAAAATTCTGTAAGTTGAAGGAGGAGGCAGAAGGCAGGGTGCATTGACGGTCTGAGTTCAGGTAGGAGGCAGAGAAGAGTTCAGGTATAGGAATAAGAATAGGAAGTTAAGGAATAACCCTGTCATAAAACAGAAATAATAACAATAAAAAAACCTGTTTCTCTCTTACCTCAATGCAAACTCAACAAAGTTTGAATGTTTATTAGTTTACATCCACATTGTGAACCAATGTTAATATGTTTATATTAATGTAGCGGCAGATTCATATTCATCAAAAGGGTTCCTACAGTATTTGTAACAAAATTCTCCCCGACTTTTCCCTGACTATTTTCCCAAGTTCCCTGACCAATTTCTCATAAAATTTCTACTATAACTTTACGATACTATACATGTGAAAATATTAATTTAAATAATTTATTTCGGACTCCTCCCCTACAGCCGACCTTGCCTCACCTCTCATGGAAGAATAAGAAAGCAGACGTCTTGCCAATCAGTTCAGGGAAAATGATGGAAAAATAATTAAATATGTCTAACCCTATCAAAAAGTTGTAACAAACTTGATTCACTTTGGTATCATGTGCAGAAATATGTACTAAATAACAGGCCACTAAGAACATACTAAAAAGTTTGGTATCATTACAGTCTTATTTTACTTAAACTGTACATATCCTGAACTGAATATCTCACAACAGGAGGAACTGTGTCTGCTTTCATATTATTCATGTCTCAAAGTCAATTTTCTTTTTATTAAAATGATCAAAAATCATACAATAAGATACTATGCTATATTTAATAAAGTGAAGCTTGTTTCTTACTCAGTTCTTGCAACTCCACTTCAATTGCTTCTCGTTTCTCTTCAGTTGCCATTATTAATTTTTTTCTTTTTCCTTATATTATTATTATTATTAGCACCGCGTCTTACTACCCGTTCGGGTTATACGCACTTACGCAAATGTGTAATGGTAGGGTGATTGTGATATGGAATGGAGGACCTACAGTTTAACGTGGGATCCGAACCACGGTGGAGGCCTGGCATTCCCCACATTCACAAGATGTCTTGTAAGAGGTGAAGGAAGGGTTTGGTAATCAGATAAATCTGTGCCGGGACTGAGGATTGAACCCCGGCCGCCAGCACAGAAGTCTGACACCTTACCCCTAGACCACCAGTTCACCAATTTTTTCCTTATAAATCTTTAACTTGTATATTTAATTTCCCCTTTTCTGCCTTCTTCTTGTCTTCACTTCTTTCCTGCTTCATCATCTCCAAATATTCATGATAGCAATTCCGAGCACCTCTCACGTAATCCAACATCTTTTTTCTAATATGTATCTTTTTAATCCCTCCTGCTTCTTGTATCTCATCATGAATGACACGCTGTGCAGTGACTGTTTTTTAATGCATATTTTCAACCAGTAAGATTTAAATCATTTTAGAAAACATTCTAAAATTTCACCTCCATTATTCTTTTGCCTTTCCCCATCACCATGTTTACACCATGATCAAGTATACCTTCATTTCCATGGCAACATATCGACAGTCTTTTGTTTTTTCACTCTTGTCAGTCCAGTCGGGTGTAACCACACACTTATTCAGTCTCAATTTATAGCTCATAACATTAACTGTGCTTTCGCACGACGACCTTGGTAAGTTTGTTTGTTTACTTTCTAATGTCTTTATTCTCCTTCAATTTACTTTGTTCCCCTAATTGGTTTTAATGGTCTTTAATTTCTTTTTACAGTGCCATGAATATGCTACATATGTACCGAAACATGTCGGGCATAGTTTAATCTGCTTCTAAACGCTGAAACTTGCCCAAGGAGTAACGGGACTGATATAAAGTTTAAGACTTCGTTTCTTCACATAAACACTGGACATTTTTAATAGTTTGAACGTTTTCAACCTTATTTTACATTATTTGTATTACCTATAACTTTATACTTTTACTTGCTTTCTCCATTTAAATTAGCCATCTTCTTGTTTGAATTGTTTTAATTGTTGTCCTCAATTCATTTCTGATATTAATTATTTTAATATGGTTTCATGTATTTATTTTTCTGAATGATGGTCACTATTTGACTTGATAATTATGTTATGTCATGAATATTTTTATCTCATATATTTGAATGCTTATCGAAAGTGTAACTTGGATTTGTTTCTCAATATTAAAATATATTTAATTTTAACCTTTTTATTAATTTCTTTTGTATACTAACTATCCTTTCACCTTTATATTTTAACTTTAGGTCATTCTAAGTCTTAACCATTACCAGTAAAGATTTATTGACTGACTGACTGACCTTCAACAGTTGCATTGCCATGCGACAAGACAAGGCCAATCTTTATTACTTCCCAAAGATGTTTGTAGTTTGCATCTCCTATTAGAAAGCTACCATAAATAGTGTCAAGTCCTACTTCATTACTAAACTGATCACAAGGATGAAATATTTCTTGAAGCTGAGATTTTTTGAGGTTGCAAAAATGCAAGTATTCTTTCTTGGCATTTTCAGCCAGAACATCATTTATGATGTTGGCATGGTTGAGTTCCTCCAAAAGAAAAGAAAATCTCTTCTGGCCCAGTTGAGGTGAATGTTGAATAACACAAGGATCCAATGGAAATAAACCTCTCACAGCTTTCTGTTTTAAGGGACTTCTTTCTTGTAGTTTTGCAATCATGTTGGTTAACATACTGCAGCAATCTTGTATAAATTCTAGTTTTTGTCTTTCTGTTACTGTGATTGCAGTTTCTCCTAACAAACGGTTTGTTGCAAATCCTAAATCAATATTTTTGCTAAGGATCAAATTTTCTGATTTTTTTGTGTCGATAGACAGTAACTTTGGACCCGTGCACTTCATTCACGCAACAATTCATAAGGTATCTTATAAGTTTCATTACAGCTTCAAAAAATATGGAGTAATTGGTTTTGATGTCTGGAACCGTTGCAGGAAAGGCTGACATTCATCTGCAATTGTCTTGCAGAAAGCTAGTTTACACTTTAGGAATAGATCACAAGCTGCTCTTTTCAGTGTGTCTACAGGTTTTGTTTTAGGAAGTTTTGCTTCTTTGAGAAACTTAACAACATGGTCCCAAATTTGTAATGCTCTTTGAAAGCATTTTGCATTCTCTAACCACCGCACACCACAGAACTTCAATGGAAAAGATGCACATCCTGTCAACTGGGTAAACAATGCTCGACGAGCTGGAGTGTCAGTGAACAGGTAGTACATGTGACGCAATAAGCTACTAATATCCCAATCAACAGATTCCACTCCTGTTCTCAAGGAACCATGAACAACATGAAGCCATCGTGTTCCCAGATTTAGCAAACTACATAATTCATTGTCTGTGACAGATTTGATATGTTCCTGAAGAAGTGTTATAAACTTTAAAATGACATTTGGGCCATTCATTGACAATTGTATCAACTTAGAGAGTGGAAGAGGAGAAATACCATCCAGAAAATGCTTCAGTAATTCTTCAGCGGTGTTCCTATCAAAAACACTGTTTAAGTAACGACTGATGACTTTATGATTTTCCTTGTCCCAGAATCTTATTACAATGTCCATTTGTCCTCTTAGAATAACTTTGTTCAACCCTTCAGCAAAACAAATTACAAAGGTGTTACATGATTTTAGGCGGTCCAGTAAATTGTTATGAAAGGATGGAGCCAAGCCATGCATAATGAAGTATGCAGCCTTGTCTCCACCAAGGGTAAAGGCATTGGCAATGGAACACTTGGGAAACATCAACTGAAAAATTTTACTTAAATTATTGCACAAATTGAAAGACATTTTTTTGTAAACAACTTGCATAGCCCAAATTACTTCCGCCTTAGTTATATCATCTTTTATAACAAAAGTGTTATGGTTTCTTCGAGGCACTACACTAATTTCACTTTTGGCAACAGCTTCCTTCTGCGGCTTTACGATTTCCGATGAAACAGAAAAACTCTTCGAGTAACAAGCCAAATCACCACTAGGTAGAAAGTCTTTGTGTGCCAGAGATTCTGTTGAAACAGGGGAGCTCGATGAACCACTTGACTTTTTTGAGAAAAAAAATTAACAGAGAGCATTGATTTGTCAAAGTTTCAAGAGTTTTGATATGAGTTGGTCCTTTTGCATGGGAAGCTAATGCTTGCTTTCCCATATTACTTAGGTTTATAATTTTTTTGCACACTTTACAAAATGCCTGCAACTTATTACTTTCAACGCCACTGATCCAATATGAGAATTCATGAAAATGCTCTGGGCTTAGCCAGAGCTGGTTAAAAACTGTTTGTTTGTTAGACATTGCTGGTGTAGCCGAATCAGTCCTCTAATTCACTGTATCCAACTATAACGATGCCAAACCTTGAATAAGAACCAAAACAATGGATCATTGAAGTTAAAAGAATTGTCATGTGCAGGCCAGGAGATTTCTGTGTTCACATTCTGAAATAAAATGCTACCAAAACTTGTGTTACAGCAAGTTTGAGCATGGTAAGTGTCCCTCAGCTTTCTTCATTGGGGCAGTGGCTTATGACGCAGTAAATACGAAAAATATGTACGTTGTTCTTTTCTAAGTGTTACATGAATTGTCATTTCCCTGACTATTATTTTTTCCCCCGACTTTCCAGACCGTAGGAACCCTGATCAAAACCTCTAGTTTTTTCAAAATAGCTAATCTTCTAAGAGTTTTCATTTTTATATATCACTGCAATCTAGTTTATCACCCCCCTCCCCTTTTAGTTACAAGCTGCAAGGCAATCTGGCCGACTAATAATTTAATGGGGAGGAGGAACATAATATTAGAGGATAGAGGCGTCAGAATGAAAAAACATCTAAAATAAATAGATTTTAAAAATACTTTTTTTTTATCATCAAAAATATTTTGATGAAACAAATGCCATATTTTTTATTATCACCTTTAGATTGAAATGTCAAATCTAAACACAAATATGGTATGAATGCATGGATTAACTACCAAAAAGGACCAATCAGTAAATAATCAAGTTGGCTATGTTATGCAATGAATAAAGTATATTTTATTTCTGTATTTGTTAGAATTTAATGATAACAATCAATATAAGACACTTATATAGCAATCTCATTTATAAAAAAATGCATCAAAATTTACAAACAATTAAAAAATTACACCTGTACCTTTGGCTTAATACCCCAATGATCTTACCACTAACCTATTCAGAACAGGGTGTCCAGCCAAACTATATTTTTAAATTCCCTGACTTTTCCAGGTTTTCCAGACCCAATTTACTTTTTCCCAGACCACTATTTATCGATATTAAGTATATTAGGAAAATAATTGTTTAAGATCATAGATTAAAATGGGTTTTTTTTTCTCTAGATACATACACATTCTGAAATTGTGTCACTCAATAAAGGGATTAAACAATTTCTGCCACCGGGGAAATGGATTATTTTAAGTTAAAAATAGATTTCAGTAAAATTGTATTGAGCCATTAAAAGATTGCCTCGAGCAAGAATGATTTAAAATAGTTGTGGGACAAAGTCATTCTTAGTTCCTTCTACTTAAAATGTAGGCCTAGTCAAATTTTGCGCATGTGAATAACCATGACTCAATTTTGGCTAAAGACACGTGGCAGAAGGGTGGAAAGACACAAAACTCACTTGTTGACCTTGAGAGGTGATATTAGTCTGCTCAACATGGACAATGGTGTGCGATTCCAGGTAGGTATTAACTGGAAGAAAAGTGTTATTTTGACTATTGTGAATAAAAAAATAATGCATTTCCAGGAATTTAATAAAATTCCCTGTTTTCCAGGTCACTGGACACCCTGCTAAAGCTCTCCTTTGTGCATGGCCATTTTTCACTCATATTTTAAGGCAGTTTGTGATGGATGTGCAGAAAGAGTCGGCTACATATGAGTGATTAATATTAAGATCATGAGCTATACGATTATGCAGCTACCTTTTTACTCTACTACTCGACACAGTAAACATTGCATGTGGAAAGAATGTGAACTTCTTGAAGAAGGAAGGTGGAGACCAATGACACATCATGTCATTATTTTGACGTTCTAGCGTGTACACTCTGGTAGCTTACCAAGGGTTCGATAGTTTAGGACTGTCAGTAGTTTTGTGCAGAAATGTTTTACTTTTGTCTTTTGACAAACATTACAGATACCTAATCAACTTAAATACAAGATAAGTGTTTTAAAATTGCTTCAAATAAGCGTGCTAAAACAACTATTCACAGTGAAATGGCTTCAAATAAGCGTGCTAAACCAACTTTTCAGAGTGGAGGACTTATGTCCCATTTGCCATTTGGTACTGATTGTACTAGAAACTTCCTCTTACCCCTTAAGCCTTTCATACTTTAGAACGATTGCAGCGCTTGGCCACGAGATGCTATTTTTTCTGTGTCGAGTAGTATCAGTCTTTATGATGCCAATAATACAACTATAGTACACATGCACATATCATTTACGATTAAATAACCAAACTAATCCATCATGATATGCACATTCGTACAATAATTGTACTATTGATTTTGTTTTAAGCTTATCACACCCTCCCCACTCCTTTTATCGACTATTTCCAACCAAAGGCTCCTCACCTAACCAATCTCTACAATTCAAGAGATCCTTGTCCAGCACCACCCTGTAAATACTCCCCTGGGCCATATTTTCATAAAGATTGTCTGGTCCTCGTCTGAAGAAAAGATAAGAGCAAGAAAGAAGATAGCACTTTGTCAACCATGAAACCATCAAGAGAAGAGGAGAACATAACCCAGTTCACCCTTAAAAACTTAGGCAGTATAAGGAATATATTCTGTCAGGAATATCCAAATATGCGTCAACATGGAAGTAAAAGAATTTATTACTCTAGTTGACTCCCATACGTCCACCAACTTCCTAAGAACCGCCATTCTAGGAGACCAAATTAAGAAGATGATTCAGTACAGAACCACCGTACGACTAGCCAAAACCGACAACGAACTCAAGATCAGAGGATGCTGCCAACAAAACTTATACATAGGAAACTCACAATGTACTTCAACCTTGTGTCAGAGACAAACTCGTTGAGGACTTCCTTCGGGGACATGACTGGTTCACCAACAATGAAGCTATCAAAGACTACAACAGATCTTGTATATTGTTTGAAAGTAGGATCCGGGATAGGATATTAGATAAAGCCTCAATTAAACAGGGTGAGATTACTAGCTACACACTTGTGAATTTACTCACAGATTATAAGTTCATCTAGTGTAAGCTCGCTGGCTAATAATCTCGCCACTTGCTTTACCCTAAAGAGTAAAGTTAAAGGCCGGGCTGCTTTACTCGCTCGGTATTTTACCCTCTGGCTAGTAAAATCGCTTTGTATAATAAAGGTAAGCTAATAGTTGCTTAAATGTTGAGAGAAGTAGTTCGTGCGGGAATTGTTGTTGCCCTTTAAATACTTCTTTTAAACTTCAGATTAACATAGTCTTTATGTTTGAAACTCCACAGAACAGGTTATTGTTAATGAATTTTTAAAAAGCTGACAAAATTATTGCTGCTCCTCTTGATTGCATACATTAGGATTAAACAAATAATGATCCTGATCAAAGAATACAGCCTGCCACTCTAATTGAAACACCTCCACTGAGTGAGTGGGCAAGATGGGTAGCTGAGTGTAATCGATACTTGCCGAGTTTAGTGGAACAAGCTTACTCGCGCATGATTTTCAAGCCAGCGAGTAGCTAGTCTAACCCTGTGTAATTAAGCCTTAAGGGAACACCCCGCTACCCACACCTCCTTCAACTCAGAAGCTGTAAAATATGGATTTCTACAACTAATAGAAGAACTCATACAAGCCCTGAGAAAATACAAACAAGCTTTCAACTCCTATACCAAGAATAAAATAACCAACTGCAACTCCCACATCATTCAAGTCGAAACTTAATCATGGGACCGTGCTACCAGTAATCCTCACAAAAACAAGAAATCATACAACAGGTTTAATAAATGCTTCAGACTTGCATAATAAAGCATAGTACGTCCATGTCATGGAGAAGACCGAGAAATCACCAAGGTTCTGATAGATTGCCGCACCCTAAACGTTATAACGGAAGTAGAAACATGCCCTGAGATACACATTCCAAAGATCCT
>JBCFYV010009882.1:30359336-30465135 GCA_039000515.1 Timema cristinae
TTCTGTAATACTTGACAGTCAATTTTACAGAGTATGTCATGAAACATAATAAATATCATTCTACCAGAAAGCGTATTTACACCACAAACGGTGTGTTTCAAGCTGCTCTCACTATCTCAAAGTAGGTGCCCTTCAGGCTGCTCTCACCAACTCAAGGTAAGCACACTCTTCAGAAATCATTACCGTCGTACAGGACCATCCTGTCCAGCAGCCAGTTTGAAGACCTGTCACCTTGAAATAAATAGGATTCGACAGAAGGGAAAAAGAGGGAAACCCCTCAACTCAAAATGATTAGGATTCGACAGCAAGGGAAACCATATCTGCCCTTAACTTCAGACCCATCCCGGCTACAGTTAGCTATAAATTCACTATTCCCACCCCCCGATCCCCCTACACTAATTAGTTCTACCATTACTCGACCAGCCTACTCCAGATGAGCCCCCTCAACCCTGGTGCCCCTCTAGCTCAGCAGCCTTCATTGTCTAGAGATCCCAGAAACTACTACAATTATCAGGTGACCTGGCGGTCTAGGGGTAAGTGTAGGACTCATGTGCTGGGGGTCTGGGGTCCAATCCTCGGCTACGGCAAAGATTTATCTGATTGCCAAACTCTTCCTTCATCTCTGACAAGACGTGTATTAATCACAACTTGTGAATATGTGGAATGCCAGGCCTCCGCCGTGGTTCAGACTCCACGTTAAACTGTAGATCCTCCATTTCATCTCACAATAACTCTACCATTACACATTAGCATAAGTGTGTATAACCTGAACTGGTAGCAAGATGTGGTTATTATAAAATAATAATAATAATAATAATAATTCATTTATCCACAACTTCCCAATCTGCAGTCGAGAAAATCTCTTCCCCACCACAAAAGCACCTTTGACGCCAATACCTGGACCCCTCCCACTTGGGACTTTGCATGGATCATACACCAAAATCATTTTGCAAATGAAAACACGGACCTTCAATCTAGTACTTCTATCCTCATAGCTCAGAAGAGGGATCAGACTAACATTCAACTTAAGTCAAAGGAAAACCATGACCATCCTGATATATGACGAGTTCAGTGACTACCAAGGCTGTGACAATCTTAAATACTTGTAATTTCACACAAGAAAACAACTCCCGGGCTTCCCCCCATCCGCTGGGAAACCTTTCATTGAGGGTTTCACAGCCTTCCTTATAGAGGACTAACACTAGCAAAAAAGAAGTTGGCTCTCTCTTCATACTTTTAACCACTCCACCACCCTAATTGTCACAACAGAGGAGACCCATAACCAACCTAGCTATTCTCCTTAATTGTGGCACCGTTTAAATCTTTTCCCTCATGGTTTTCACACGCTAAAGAGGGAGACCTTAGCCCCAAACTACACTATTTCCCCTCTCACTGACCAAAGATTCCTCTCGTGTGTGCTGGCTTTCCCATTCTCTTTCCCTCTTCCCTCTAAGATAAAATAAATAACTGTGTACTTAAGTAGGACACATGCCTAGTCCAAAAAAGACCTTCAGAAGCAAACAGTTTCTTCCCCCACATAATTATTTCCCTCAGTAATACAAATCACATGGGTGTCCAGCCTTTAAGAATAATAGAGTCAATAGTCTAGTGAATATTGCACACCTTTGCCCCTAAAGCAGCTTTCAATGGGCATAAAAAATGGGTGTCCCAAATGCTGATTGTGTCATAATCTGTGGATGATTGAATCAGTGAGTGGCATCATCTTAGCCCCAGACATAAGCCAACTTGTTAAAAAAAAAAGCTCCGTTTGCAACTATAATTATAATGAATTCCCTACAGCTGCAGCCCCACCTTTAAGTAGCTAACTAGAAAGAGAGGTGGTGACTTCCATAACAACCAACGCTAGGTCCCATATTGAAAGAAGAGTTTTAGCTTGCACTAAATTGGCTACTTCCACAACTATATCAGGTCAAATGTCAACACAAATTTTGAGAGTACGATAGAAAATATTTTTAGGTTATGTGGCACTTTAGTTACTTCAGTCGAAAAGTCAAGGTTGATGCTTACCACTAACTTAGCTATAAGTCAAATGGGATTAAAGCATGAATTCCAATCACTTAAGTAGTTCAGGTATTACAACATATCTAAGGAGAGATGAAATACCGATCAAACAAATGTAAACCATTTATGTTAATTTTAAAAAAAATTACAAACTCTTATCAGATTTGGTGGAAACATCTTGAAACCATATGGGTTAAACATTGTTTAAATCCGTGGGGTTTAATAGAACAATATTAAAAACCTAAGGTTTAAAGTATTATATGACTAGAGAACACACACTCATACATACTGATATTTACCATCAATTTTCTATGAATATAGTAAGCAACCATTTGTACTGATGCTGTTAATCTTGTTAGCATCATTTAGTTCATTTTAAAATGATTTAACTAACCAGCATTACCAGTACCATTTTTATATTTATGGCTTGGTTCACAAGACACATTAGGGGATGCGTGAGGCGAGAGGTGTGGCCTAACTGTGGAGCTTGCAGGACACGAAAGATGGTGTGGTTTTCAACATAAGTCAGCATTGCCCATGGTTTAAATCAGCTGTTTCCTTTGAAAGCAAGGCAAGATAGACCTATAGTAATGTTCTGGTAGGAAGTAACATTAAGAAAAGATGAACAAATTTTTTGCAATCAATGATAGTACTTTACTATAATATTAGTGTTATTTTATAGGTATTGTTAGTATCTATCAAAAGTGACAGCTACAACACACATTGCCTGACATATGAATCAATTAGAGACGTTTCAGTAAATTTTCTGTCAGATACGGTCCTTCCTACCTGTTCTATACTATACATCTATTACAGTGTGGTCTAATGGAGGACTAAGCTGGTGTGGTAATTTTTTTATTGTTGTGCCAATGATTCATAGACCATACTAGCTGGGCTGTTTTCAAACACACGACAGCGTCATCTTAAGTTATACTCCACAGCTTGAGTTCAAAACAATTGAAAATGGACATAATATATTCATTTTATGGAAGAAGAATATAATGAAGAAACATTACTATTGTTGTCTTAAGCGAGTGCTAATAACATGTTTATAAAAAGGGGAAAACACAAGGAACATACAACATTTTAATAAAAGGACATATACATTCAAGTCAAGTAAAATTTTGTTAATATTTTAGAGTTTTATAGAGTTTTTTGATACAATAATATAAGTTCATGAAGATAAGGATGAAATTTTATATTGTAGAATCCTATTTCTGCGAAAGAAAAACTTTGCTCGACTCTAAGGCAAATGCATATAGGTTAATATTTTGTTTCTTTGAAACAAAAAAGTATGTACCATTTAATTTTTAAAGTTTTTTTTAATTAAAAAGATATATTAAAGAATATGCTAATTTGTGAGTTTAACTACATAAAATAAACAGCAGTTACTCTTAATAACAATGTCATTTATAAAGAATAGGATGCTATCACAATTATTATTTATTATTTTTGACATTGAAAATTAAAACAGCAATAGAACCCAGGATCCTTGACTTAGCACTGAAAATATACATTTTCATAGTGAATGAACTGATATATATATATATATAAAAGTCTAATGCTGCAATGATTTATATATTTTCTTTGTCACCATTATATCGCTCTGATAAGTTTTACCTCACTGCATGATACAATGATCTTGACTTTGGGTGAACTTGAGTGCAATATGGTTGTGGGGTTGGTGCGTGTGGTTATGCACACCACTTGCGCATAGTGTCTAGCAAACCAGTTAGATTTAATTACTATCCCACGAGTAATTTCTATGGTATCGAGCAGTCACACAACATGCATCACGTAACCCCAGATGTGGTGTCTTACATACAATGCCTTTAAAACATGATCATCATGATTTTTAAATGAAATTAAAAACTTATCTGAAAACAAATATATTTACAATTTGTAATACTTTTGAAGACAAAGCTTAACTAATATCACCCTTATTAATATCAATGCTAATTATTTATTATGAATTAATTAAAATATATGAAAAAGCATGTGGATATTAAAATGAAAATGTTAACATAAGTATAATTTAAATGGTAATATATCTATAAACATATAACAATATAATTTTCCTATAAATAAAAGTAACAATGAAATTTAGTTTGACCCAGAATTAAGATTTATTGCTAGTCTAAAATGTAAATTTTCTATACAAATAAATATGACGCAAATCTTCAACTCTTCACACCTAGTACTTTATTTTTAACTCTTCACGCCTAGTACTTTCTTTACAGCACTAACAATATCACTAACTTGGGGTAATGCAATAATTTCTAAACTTTTAGTATATGGCATAGGTACATCGACACCAGTTACTCGAACAGGAGGTGCATCTAAATGGTAGAAGGCCTCACCTGAAACATTTAAGCTTGGCTTTATTATAAAAGTAGTATTATTATCATAAACAAAGAATATTCAAAAAGAAAATTAAAAATGTCAGTACAAAAAGTATCATGTGGTTGGCAAATTTACATGAAGTGTAAGCTTCTTAAGTAATGATTATATTCTATGGTAGATTATTTCAGTATGCAAATGTATACTTTTCATACAACATGGATTTTATTTAAGCATTGGAGAAAAACAAACCATACCTTGAATCTTTAATAAAGATTCTTTTATTAGTACATTGCAGAAACAGCAATTTATGAGGTTATTATAAGCAAATGAATAAATACTTTGACATTATAGGCAATTATTAAATATAGAGTAGACCATCAAGCATAATTAGCTTTATCAAATGAAGCACTTGGTAAACATTCCATAATACAGACATATAAATTGCATTAATTTTGTTATAATTTTCCAAGTCACCACATATCAAACATTTTAATACAGGTGCAAATATAGACACTAAATGGTTCCAATAAAAAAACATTTTGCTGAGTTTTATACCAGTTTCTTTGAATTCTTAAAAGTCACTTTGAATGTCACAACAATTTTGGAGTGTATTTTATCTCTTTAAAAAACTAGCTGTAAAGGTTTAATATTTGAATATAAATCTGAATATATTGTTCCATAAATTATTTCCATGTAAGTATTCAAAGCATGATTTGACTACTTTTTGAAAATTAAATTCTCCTAGACATATGAGCCCCTAAGAGAAAAAGTGGTGTAAGTCAAAAATCTTAGTTCTATGATAAAAAAAGGTTGAAGTGTTTTAAAACACTACATAACTAGGGGAGAAAATTTTCCTTCTTGAATCAAACTTAAAAAAAAAATATGTTTTAAGCTAATAATTTAATTTTGATTTAAAAATGTATGAATATTATTCAAAATATCTTATAGTCTTTTGAGTTGCACCGCTTTTACCATTAACATTTATATTCAATAGTGTATAACAGGAGTTGTGTTAAAATGGATGTAGGACAGAGTGGTTCCAAATAAGAAATGGGGTGAAGTAGTGCCCTTTCACCATTATTATTTGTAATGGTAATGGAAATGGTCATGAACAAAGTGGCAGAAAAACCAACCGTTAACAAAACCTTCTTTCGTTTTTCAGCCATTATTAATTTCAAGAACTAACGAAACAATAAACTTGAGCACTAACAAAGAAACATAAGACACGACAGATCACTAAGCACGCTTACTAACAACTGGTACCACTGGAGGCCCGCTCGGGTCGTCAAGGTCAGTGATCAGAGAATGTGAAAGCCATGACCAAAACAAAAGAGCAAGAGATCAAGAGCCTGCCACTCATCCACAAATTCTTAGAAGGCCTATAGGATTATGATGCACAATAAACCTGTCAGTAATTTTTGACCTTCGCACTGTAGGGCCAATTGTATTTTTCCTGTTGTTGGCTTGGATTCAAATCGGTTTTTTAAGGTTTGTAATTAAAAAAAATTCGCGGCATTCGAGGATAATTTGCACTGTGGATAGTCAGAGCTTAACTGTATATGTAAAGCTCACTTTACTTGGTTTTTTAAATTTTCTAGTGAAGAAATGTTTTTTGTTATAATAATTTTACTTTCTTCCAATATGATGTGGATGATAATAGAATCATAATAGTAAATGAGTTGTATTATTCTAGAAAATCCTGTAAAATAATCTTTTATTTTAGTTTTTAATAATTGTTAATAAAAAAAACCACTGGATATTATTTTATTAGCCAGATGACCACCGAAGCAGGTAGTGTATTTATTTATAAATCAAACCTCAGCCTTCTAGGCATGTTTAAAATACATTAGTGTATACCTAGCTATGCTGGTTAATTAAATGTTAATATATGTGAAATAAATGAGTGAAAAAACTTACTTTCAATTATCCTAGCACAAATTTCAGAGCCAATTCCACTATTTGGCCAGCCCTGTTCCACGGTCACCAAATGTTTGGTTTTAACAACAGATTTGGTAATTGTTTGCTCATCAAGTGGTCTTAATGTTCGAAGGTTAATCACTTCTATATCAATACCGACCCTTGAGAGTTCCTTTGCAGCTTCCAGAAGAGCTCTACTGCTCGTGAATGGGCTACAACTGTTAAATGATTCCCTGAAATATAAAATTGATTGTAAAATTAATAATATACATATGGTTTAGCATTAGTAAAACCTTTGAAATATAATCAAAATCACTTTAAAATCAACTTTCATAGGCACAAACATAACACTTGAATTTAAAAGCAAGCCAATGTATTTACCAACTGAAAATCCAGAAATTTTTGAGCCTGTTCTATCTCATGGCAACAACCCCATTCATAAAGGTTTGTATTGTAGCTATTGTAGCGGGCTAACCAGTCAAGTCCTGTACGACCTAAATCAACTACCAAGAATAACATTTCTCGAAATAAAATGTATATGTATTTCTAAATATAGGCACATATCTATACATGTACACCTTCATTTGTTACATACCACGCCTCGGTAACATCGCTGAACAAGAACGACTTCATCAGATGTTTTCCACTATTCTCTCGGCTGATGACGCTGCACTTTACCGCCCCGAGCTATTTATTCAACTGACCAAGGTTCGATGTAGCGCACCAGCATGCAGTTTCCATGGCTTGTGTATAAGTACTGATTTGAACATCAAGGGGTGTCACTCCCCTTCTCTCCCATTGTTCATCAGGCTTAGCTGCTATAAAACACCATGGTTCGCTGGGCAAGGACAAACTGTTTAGTCCAGAGTTCTACACGTTCGACATCTCTTCACTCAGAACATATCTACACCACTAAGGTGGTGACGGTGGTGCTGCCGATGGACAGACGTTATCGGCAAAAGTAACTCGCCGTAATGTTATACATTTAGATTGATAGAGAGTAGGCGGCTTCATCAGCCATTATCTAGGTTTAGGAACTGTTTCCACACACGTTGAGAGCATCTGTAGATCTCATGGGTATATTTTATGTGATGTAGGTTAGTCTTTAATCTTTTATGGCATGCTGTACTAGCCTTCAGTGATGTCTCGCATCACTGTTATCTGTTCGGTCCTTGAGACCAGGTGCTTAGTATGTCTCACTCCTTGGCCTGCACGACCATGTGTTAGTCTGTAGGGCCTTCATGTGTGAAAGGGTCTGTTTAGGTTATTCCAGGCCTGATGGTTATACCTAGTTAGGCATTGGTTGGCGTTCCTTGGGTAAATCTGGGTGCCTCATGCATTATTATTGTTCACCTTGTTGCTATACTAAACTTGGCATGGCTTGTGTTTATTATGTAATTTGATTATTGTGTTTCACCTTGCTGCGGTTCTCAACTTGTGGGTCTTTCTGCCCATCTGGCATGGCTCACGTTTATTATGTAATTTGAATATTGTAACTCTGAAAGGCCATTTCTCCCCCTCCTTGTTGATCCCTAACCTTTAATGGATTTAATTTCCACAATCCCGGATTAAAATGATTGATTGATTGCCAGGACAGTTTGTGCTCGGGCCTAGAACCCTAAATTGGAACTTTTGCTTGTTATGTGATCGGCATATGTATGACCGGAACAAACTAACAATTTCTCAAAACCTTTGTATCCCGCCAAGAAAAATCAAGCTAGCTTCACTAGCGTGGGTGGTTTTCTTCCCTTAAAATAGGGCTACAGAATTGTTTCACTGATTCTATTTTGCTAAGTAATTAGTTGCAACTAATTAACTTTTGTATAGTGTAGAATTTTCTAGTAAATATAATTGTTTTATGACTATCGCAGCAATTGTATTTTAGAAGGGAACTATTAGTATATAGCATAAACAGGGTCTTGCCTGTTGTGTGCAGATATTGGCGCTTCACGCCGTGTAAACTCCATGAGTGGGGTTACTAGTTTACTTGTAGTGGAGTCACTGATTTTGGGCCATCATTATAGGCCTCTTTTTGACAAACTGGATGGTGCTTTGATATTTCTTTATGTATTTGTTAATTGGTCTCATTAAAACTCATTTGTTTACATGCATCTCTCTTATGTTTTTGCATGTTCTTTATCTATGAATGTTTTCCCTGTCTATGTATCCGAGATATCTAGACCTATCTAGAGCGCCGATGCAGTATTAACATTTGTTTAATTAATCTGACTAATCTTGATGATTGAAAAGCTTTGGCTTAATTTCCTTGAAATGGAATGTACGTGGCTCAAAATATACAAATGTGAATTTGGTGTTTCTACACTTTTGACCTAAAGTTTTTTGAGGTTTGGCATAATCACAAATATTTTTAAGTTACTCCATCCTTTATAAACCAAAGGAACTTGAAGTAAGAAAGGATTAAAAAATTATATAAAAATATATCATCTTTATAATCTGTGCCGGGACCGAGGATTGAACCCGGATCCGCAGTACAGAAGTGTGACACTTAAATTTACAAGAAGGCTTTAGTTATTATAGAGAGCATTGAGGTAATAATGCTTTGGGCCTTTAAAGAGACTTGCTAGAGCCTTTGTGGGGGTTGAAATAAACTTTCAAATGTGCAAATGCAGAGAAATATATGTGATTTGGAGTTCACTACTATTGGAATAGTCCCATAAGTTACTGTAAAACCACCACCCCTTTTATATAAACTTGGTAGCAATATTATAGTACAGTGTGCCTATTTAATGATCTAGGTGTTATCTTGGACCATAAATTATAGTTCCACTATCATGTTGATTAGTTTCTCATTCAATAAAATTACTTGGCGTTATTATATATACAGGGTGAGTAGTAATTCGTGGATACAGACAGTACCACATGATTAGGTGGTTAAATGTAGGTCAAAAATCCTATTTGAAAAAAATCCGTTCTTCCCATATCTTTTAAGAGAAACAGACATTAAAGTTAGAGAGAGGTGAATTGGCAAAACTTTGCCAGAGATTTAATAGTCATAGGCGATTAGACGTTAACATAAATGCGAAGTTGTTGTTATGTAAGCAGCAATGAACTATACACACTTAAAACTACTAGGATATGGCAATGGGAGCATCTGAAAGTCGAGCCGGACTTATGGGTATGGCTGTAAAGTGATCGCTTCCCAGGAAGATGTTAATGTTTGGGGCCGGCATTATTGGGTATACAATTGTAGATCCCTATTTGCTACCAGATTGTTTGTATTCCCAAATATACTGTCTGTTTCTTGACATGGTTTTATCTGGGCTTCTGTAGGATGTACCATTGCTTGTATCAGTGTGACGGCGGCCCTGCACATTATAGGGCACAAGTGCAGCGACTACTTAATGAAGTCCACCTAAACCAGTGTATAAGGCGTGGTGGAATGGCCACTAAGGCCACCAGGCATCACATTACTTGATTTTTTTTTTCTTGTGAGGTCACCTCAAAGCACTGGTGTACCCACTTGATGACCCACCAAGTCATCCATGGACCTTGTGGCACGAGTGACATCATGTTTCACTGCGTGCACACTGAATCCATACACTGTTTGGAGAAATGCATATTCATGCGAGGATTAACCTTTAAACACCTATTGTGAACTAACACATATGTTTGATGTAAGTTTCAGGCATAGCGTTGCCACATCACCCCTCGCTATCTTTGGTGTCGTTATTTTCAAAAGGTATGAGAAGAAGGGATTTTTTGCAAGTGTTTTCGAATTAAATTTACCCACTTAATAATGTGGTACTGTCCGTATCCGTGAATTACTACTCACCCTCTATATCCAACTCAATACAATAATTCGAAAACATACATTGTGATATTAATCTTAAAGATCTGTTTATTCACTATAAAATAAAATATTTCTGTAATATGCTGTTTCTAGTGGGTCAACATACATTTGCTATCCACCTTTACGGTACCTACATCCATATTAAATATTGATCTATAAACATAGGTATAAAATATAAATAGCGAGACAAATGTAAGCAATTTTAGTTTAAATTATAATATTATTAATCCTTCAAAATGTGAAAAATGTGGTTAATTAAAAAATACCATAGCAGATTTAATCTTGTTTTATTTTTATATGTGAATTATTGAATGGAGTAAATAAACTTTACTATCTATATTTCAGTTTCATATCCATTCCTTTTAAGCATTTAGATGTGCACATAGTTCCAAAATAGTGGAGTTAATGCAAAATAATTTGAGTTTATTCTATGAATGCACTAAAAAATTGAAGGTAAAAACCATTTTCAAAACTACAGTATTAACACATGTTAACTTTAAAAAACATATTCAGGTGCAGACGAGAGACAGGAGACTGGTCAGGGCCAAAACCAACAAGCTTGGAACAGTGTCTGGCCAGTTGGCTCCCAGTTTGATGGGCTGGGAGTGAGAGGGTTGGTGGTGTTGAGCTGGGTCATCATCAGCACCCATAGCCTAAGTTTGGGAAGGTTACCGCCAAGAGAAGGTCTACCTGAAGTCCTAGAAGCGGCAGCCCTGCTACTCAAGTGTAAGCCACAAGAGGCTCAGTAAACCAGTGGACGAATCAAACAAAAATACTTGAGAAAACAAAGTAAAATGATGAATTGGAAAAAGTGTTGACAAACAACTATGAATAGGAACAGTGACCATTGAAACACTAACTAGAAGAGATTGTGGACATGGTGAATGAGAGGAGAGGGGATGTCTTGGGGCAGGGATAGACCAAGTGGAGAGGAAGTGGCATAAGGAATGGCCTCCTTCTGCATTAGAAGGGAAATAATTAAGGGAGAAGAATCGGAATAGGTTTCATAGTGAGAAAAGAGTTGCAGGTGGAGATTTTAAGGGCAAATGACAAAATAATAAAGATGACAATAACTGAAAAAGGAAAAAATGTGGAAGTGATACAAGTGTATGCACCACAAGTGGGGTGCCAAGGGCAAGAAAGAACAAGTTTGAGGAAGATCTTTAGAGGCATAGGGGAAACCCGTGTCGGGCAGTAATGGGGGAACGTAACACAAAAGAAGGAAATGAGATAGAAGGGTTTGAGGTGGTATTAGGGGAAAGAAGGATGGGGATGGAAAAACAAGGTAGAGGGTTGTTGGAGTTATGTGAAAGATATAAAATGAAAGTGGCAAAAAGCTGGTATATGAATGAAAGAAAAGAGAAAGCCATAAAATCATTAGATACAGCTGGGATGGGGAGCAAAAGTCAGTGATAGACTACTTTCTCATGGATGAAGAAATGAAAAAGCACACTGTAAAAATCAAGGTAATACCAAGTGTCCTTGGCACAGGTTGTTGCTGGCAGACATAAAGGGATGGGAATGTAACTTGTAGTAAGTCAAGAAAGAAGAATAAGTGTGTGGGGGCTAAAAATTAATGCTTAATGCCCAAGGATGAGATGCAAATTGTATAAGTGGAATGGGAAAGGTTTAAGAAGAGTTTGGTGAGAGCTGCAGAGGAGGTATGTGGGAGGACAAGTAATAAAAGGAAGTGGAAGTAGACACCCTGGTGGAATGTGAGGGAATAGGAAGCAGTGGGGGAGAATAATAAAGGATTTGGAAGCAGTTTTTAAGAATAGGTATGAGGAAACAGAGGAAGAATATAGGTAAAAGATGTTAAAACCGGAGGAGGAAAGGGATAGAGTGAAAAAGAGGAGCAGGAAGAAATAAAAGACGAGAACAAGGGAACACAGCAGGTGTGGACGAACTGATTGTGGAAATGATAAGAGCTGCAGGTGAAGCAGGTATACAATGGTTATACAATGTGCTGAGAGTGATTTGGAAGGTACCGGAAGACTGGAAAAGGGGAGTTAGAATACCTATTTTCAAGACAGGAGACAGGAAAAGGTGTACAAATTACAGGGGGGATTACACTGATGTACCACTGTACAAAAATATATGAGAAGATACTGGAAAAAAGAATAAAAATGAGAGGCGGAGAAAGGAAAAGCACGGATTTAGAGAACAGAGAACTACAATATACTTCTTTGCCAAACGACAGCTGATGGAAAGAAGGTATGAGTATGGGAAAGATTTGGTAATGTAATGGTATTTATGGGTGTGGAGAAGACATATGTTAGCGTGGATTGAAATAAAATTTGGAAAGCAATGGAGGAGGCCGAACTGGAAAGAAAAGTTTTAATGAGAGTGAAGGAGGATAAGAGTTGTGTATTAGTACTATTAGTAATAGTAATGGAAATGGTCATGAATAAAATGACAGGAAAACTCACAAAGGAAAGAAAGAATGAATGAAAGCCATTATGTTTGCTCATGGCTTGAAGGTATGGGGGGAGAAGGAAGGGGGAGTTCATGAACAACTAGAAGAATGAAATGAGAAAGTGAAAGTTTGTAATGATATTTAATGTGGCAATGTGTGAAGTGTGGTGTGACAAGGAAGAGGATATAAAGTTGGATGGAGTAGAGCTGAGAAAAGAACAGAATATAAAATATCTTGAAAGTGTAATTGAGGTA
Organism: Timema cristinae; assembly: GCA_039000515.1. Classification (NCBI taxonomy): domain Eukaryota; kingdom Metazoa; phylum Arthropoda; class Insecta; order Phasmatodea; family Timematidae; genus Timema; species Timema cristinae. The sequence goes on from JBCFYV010009882.1 coordinate 30,372,100, forward strand.
AAAGATGGATGTAGAGAGGATTTAATAAGAAGAGGATAGCAAGGAGATTTGTTCTATAGCTGTGTAAGAGACCTGCTATGGAAAAGAAAGTGCCATTGAAGTGCAAGAAAGTGTTGTTCAGGGCATACTTTGTACTCGATGTCACAAATAACAGCAGAAACATGGACAATGAATATAAGAGACTAGGAAAGTGGAGGCCATGGAAATAAAGTTTGTGAGGATCATTTTAGCTGTCACTAGGAGAAACGAGATTAAGAATGAAGTTATCAAGGAAAGAGTGGGGGTACAGGGAGTACATGAGATAGTAGAGGAAGCAAGAATGAGGGCCGTATGCAATAACATCACTAAGTGGAAGCTAATGGGACACTAGCGTGGGTTTGCTTGCGTCATCATAGGTTAAAAGGTGGACTGCTAGTGTGCTCAGGAACACATTAAGCATTCACTAACGTTTTTGCCTACCACCCTGAGATGGTATGAGCATGTAATTAGGATGGAAAAAGAGAGTATGACAAAAATGTCCAAAAAAAAAGTTGTAAATGAAGTATGTAGGGAAAAGACCACAAGGAAGACCAAGAATGAGATGGGAAGAGCAAATGACAAAAAGTAGCCAAGTGAGAGGAGAAGAATTGTCGAGATTAAAGGAGGAAGAGTGGTGGGAGTATAGAGAAAGGTGGAGGCTTTTTACTTAACTGACCTGGCCACAATCTGGAAACAGTTGATGACGAGACGTGGCTTCATAGAAAAAAAATTGATGCCAAGGTTGGAAGAACACAAAAATTTTATTTTAGTATCTATTTTAATTCATTAGGTTGTTTATTCATGGAATGCTATCTGAAGTATTAGTAATTTAGGTGTAATAATATCCCAACATTACCCATATAACTAAGAAAGGGTAAAAAAAAAATCAAATTTAAGTATAATTTTAATTGGTTTTAGTAGCTTACATACGTCCCTTAAATATAGTATCTTGTGTTTTGTTCACATAATAATCTCATAGACCTTAGGTTAAAAAGGTGATTTCATTAAATGGTTCTTTAGATGGTCCTTAAATATAACCTAGGGTCTTAGTAAATTCTAGTAGATGTGCTCAAAAAATGTTACAAGTAAAACACGATAGAATATTTATATTTAAAGAAAGCAATGATTAAATACCTAGAGTGTAAGAAATGAATTTTAAACTTTGATCATCTAAATAATCCAAAGAAAGAATTTACCTAATGATTACTGTTTTAAATTGCATGATTGTCAAACATAAAAAAGATTGGATACCAACATTTGTAGGAATTCTCAATGATAAAACTCCATCAAACTCAACTAGTCAAAAGCATTTATAAGACTTATTTTAATCTCCAACAAGTACACTAAACACACAAAAGTCTAGTTCTGAAAGAAAAAAAGCATTTTCCTAGGTTAAAAGTATTCAATAATATAAATGCTTAGGGAAGCTATGATGAAGAGAAATATTAAAATAATTACACATATTTATTACCTGGCCTTTCAATTTTAGCTTTTCCGATTGGTATTATAAAGTCTTTTGATAAAGCTTCATCTGACATTGGATACTGAGCGCCATATAAAATTTCATTCTCCAAAAAAACAACAGGATCAGGGTCCCTTATGGCAGCTTTCAAAAGACCTTTGTGGTCTTCTGATGAATATGGAGATATGACCTAAGGATGGGATTAAAAACATTTACTTTGAGAGAGAAAGACAATAAAGCATTGTATATGAAAATCCTATACTAGACATAGTAATATTGATGGTTCAGATCTTAAGAGCCCATTTCACAACCAAATAACCCAAAAATTAACTATACAATTACAGTCAAACCAAAAAGTATGAAATGGAGTTTTCGGCATTGTTTACCTAACAGTGAAATTGTGATCAGTTTGAGGTTTGTCTTCCCTTTAAATTATTTAATTTTTGATTTGATTAAATCTTTTCATTCTTTTTTGCTGAAATGGTGTTATTGATCTCAATTTTATAGTTTTCTAATGAATATGTCAGAAAACAGCATCACATGTGATGACTGATTTGATCTGTACTCAAGTTACATGCTATCCAAGGGGAGAGACGGCTTTTAAGTCTTGAAATATTAAATGAGACTTATATAATATCTTAAAGAGTAGCCAGGATAACACCTTAGAAACATGGCATTTTAAATATCAAGTTTTTTCTGTAGTAGGCCTTGTCATTCATAATCACTCAAGAGTTAATAAATATCAAATCAATCATTGGAATGATCAGAACCAATAATAACATAAATGTTAATAAAAGTGAACATGAAAAGAGGTTTGAGAATTTCTGGATTATGATTGAGGTTATCTGTAAAATAAATATATATATATATATATATATATATATATATATATATATATATATATATATATATATATATATATATATATATATATATATAATATATATAGTATTAAGGATAATTAAACCATTAGTATTATTATAAGGAAAAAAAAACTGTGTCCAGCCAATAAAATCTATATAAACACACATTAAACCAGCACAAAACTGGCATCATATTAATAGTCAATCTAGTTCGTGTATGGCGGTCAGCAAAGCTTAAAGGATCCTTCAAATGTTTAAAAAAGTGTCTACTACAATGCTTCAATTTCAATATTATTGTATCATGGCTACACGTGCTGAAGTGTCTTCAAATAACTGGTAAAAATGACCAGAAACATTTCTTTTGCCATAACTTTAAAAAAATATTCTATTTAAGGTTTTTATAAATCAAAGAATAAATTTTAGTTTTAAAATATTCTTTCAATGGTTGTTTGCTTCATTTATTAATAATTATTTCCTACTTTTGCAGGCCTACTTAGAAAACACTTGTCTGCAAATTACTTTTTTGCAAGGCATTAAGGCAGTGCTACACATACGGAGTTCAACGAATCTCGAGTAACAAATTTTTATCACTCAGCAAATACTTAGTAGTGTGGATGAGGGCGTTATGACAAACATAAAACATTTTCCGTCAATTGTGCGTAATATATCACACATCAAAAGGCACAAACATTCTTCTTATCACAAAGAGTTTACCCTGTCCACACATTTGTATCTAGGTCTGCCAGTAGTGTCTTGTGCTTACTGTAAAAATGAAGTGGTCTAATGACTTGGTCCTGCAAATTTTGAACCACTATGAAAAAGAGCCTGCCCTTAATTTACATAAAAATAAGAATGAAACATTATTAATGAAAGCATATTCAACAACAATTTAGTGTGAATAGTTCTATTAACGACCTTAAAAATAAGAAAAGATTCTTTATTAGCCACATTTATAAAATGTCTAAATAAAGTTAAAGAAAGTAATATAAGTGGCTTGGTACAGATTATGTTTACAATCCATTTCCCTTTCATCCTCCATATTAAGCATAAATATTCGCCAATCCTGACTGCAAACTTATTAACTCTGAGAATCAACAAATAAGTGTGTGTGTGTAGATGTATGCATGCCATTCGACAAACAATTTGGCTACTGGTTCGCGAAAAGAAAAATATTCAACATTAGGTGAATGATACATTTGTAACACCACCTTTATGTACTGGTAATCTTTCATTTGCTTTTTTATGCAATTTATTTGCAGCTCTTCATTTTTCTGATTCTCAAATTTTTCGCTTCTGTATTGGTTAATCTTGTGTCTAGATTTATTCCCTGCCTTTTGTATATATTTTAAGATTTTCTCCCTTTATTTTTTAACTAGCATTGAAGTAGCCGACTGGGATATATATTATATGGTAAAACGAACAAAAAAGGAAGTCTTACAATTTTTTTAATAAGGGGATTATAAAGGGTAAGTAAAAAGGGCAAACAGTTTATTATATTAGGATAAAAAGGTGTAAAATGTGCTAAAAGGGCAAAAAAAATTGTAATTGAATCCCCTTTATACTCTCTTTGCAATTTTGTTCTGTGCCCTTTTAAAGATTTTTTTCCATTTTGGCCCTGTTAGAAATTTTTAATTTTTTAAATTTACTTTTTACCTATTTTGCACTTTTTATACCTTTAAACGTTAGTTACCTGGCTTAGCCCTGAATAAGGTGTAAAAGTGATATAAAGGTAAAAGAGTAAAAAGTGAATATGGTCTAACTTGTTAATAAAAAAGGGTATAAAGTGCGAGTAAAAAGGTTAAAAAGCTTAAAATAGATTAAAAGGGTAAAAAGAGCAAAAAGGGTAGAAAGGCTAAAAATTGTAAATAGGGTAAAATGGGTAAAGGGCTGAATAGGATAAAGTGTAAATTAAATCAAAATTTTCAAATTCTGCCTTACAGGTGTACATGTTATTGCAAAGTGTCTGCCATAACCCGCATTGCACAACTGTGTGAAAAGTATTACTAGACCCATCTCGCGCTGTTAATAGGATTCCATTTTCTGTTTTTAAATAATTTAAAAAAATCAAATTTTAGCTTTTGAATTCATGTCCATGCACAGGGGCTACTAATTTATAAATTTCAGACCTCTGCTGCAGTAGATATCGCACTACACTCATGACAGGCAAACTTCATTTAATCAAAATAGATGAATTAATTTGATCTCTTTTTATAATTCATTTTCTTCTACGTATATGGCTTCTGAGTGCACATTGTATGTAGTTATGATATTTTATACTTCAATTAATTTATAATTTAAGTTACTAAATTATTATATCTTTCTTAAAAAGACTTGAAACATTTAAAAAAAAAAATAGTTCAATTTGTGATAAAGTAGTATCAGTGAATACAATTATTAAGAGTGAGTAAAATAGCACACTTCTTGCATCACTGTATAGTGTGATTTTAAAATATGTTAAAAATTGATTATACCAATCTTGGTCTAACCTCATTATTTTGTTAATTTGCCTCAATTTTAATGTTTATAATATAATTGTTGACACTTGCTCTAATTATGATATTAAGATATTAAGGGATGACTCAAAACTAGCTAACTTAACTTGTGTGCTCAACTTTAATTTGGGAAAATGAGTTTCAGTTCAAAAAGTGTCTGCATCCATTTGGTGTTTTTTGCTTCATTGTGATGTTCATAGTAAGCTTTATCATCCCCTATCTAAGTGAATAATGGTGCATTTGATAAATATGCATATCTTATAGTAGTATATACATTGAGTTACCACAACATTTCAATGAAATCCCTCGTTTTAAAATATTTGTTTTAAGTATAATATAAAATAAAACCAGTATCCTACAAAAATAGCTTAATTAAGTGGCTATCACATATCAAATAACAATCATGAATTAACAATCATGAATATAATAATGTATTAAAATATAATCATGCAACATTTTAGATAGGTATTCAAAAGTGAAAAAAAAAAATTCCAAACTTTTCTTGAAACTTTCAAGACAATCAGGTCAGCAGGGTTATTATGACCATTTGACACAAAGTTAGTTGCTACCACTAGTTAGCTTTACTTTCGAAGAAAAGATAGCGTTTGGGTTATTATGACCAGCACACTTTGTAACGTCCGCTAGTTTTAGCTTCGACTTTGCTTCTAGCGTTAACACACAGAATAAAATCAGTTTGTGTCAACTGTTGGCAACACTTTTCCAAAGAATATTAAATTTTAAGAAGTTAGAGGCTAGAAATTAGGTACATTTATTTCAAGAATGCTGGTGTTCATGACTGAACATTATTCATTTATTTTTATTCTCACAAACAGCTGATCACAAGTAACATTATTTGCAAGAACGATTTAACCTAGCTTAATTTAATAAATCACTTGCATAATTTTGTTTGCTTATGATTTGAAATGAAAAAATACTAGGGCTACATTATTCAATACAAATAACATATTGTAGTCAAAAAATCATGTGAGCTATACATTAAAATAGTAATGTCACACGAGGAAATGATTAAATTAGTATGAGAAGTTGGCTAATAAAGAAACAATGTTTTTGAAAGATGTACGCTTTACGACCCAATGCTTTACTTCATATATTAAAGTTGATACTGGAAAAAGTGTGTTTTATTATATTAACTAAAAATAATTTCAACACTTTATAATGTAGACTTCTCCTTATATTTAGGCCTATTTTAATTTAAAATAACTTTAATTTATAACTAAAAAATATATGCCTTATAAAACTTTGTTTCAAAAACAACATTTATCAAACAGTAGATTAATATTTTGTATTTTGGCTTTCTTAGTAGGCCTATTTTAAAACCTTCCTTGATTTTGTCAAGCCAAAAATTGAGCGTTCAAAGATACAGGCCTACAGTAAGGTGTTTTAAATTTTATATTGTTTGATTGAGTTGAGGTTAGATAAAGAAAACTTCCTATCTATACAGTACTCCACCTGAGCATATATTTTATTAATTTTTAAATTAATTTTGATTTAATTAAGTAATTTAATTGATTAATTTTAATAATTAATTAATTTTTAATTTTATTAATTTACAGTGTTGAAAAGGTTCTCACGTTTGAGATTGAATCAAATATGTGGTGTGAAGATCTTAGAAAATAAAACTAAGTACTTGAAGTTGATGAAAGCGTTCAAGATCTCCCAAAAATTGTGTTCACACTGAATATTTTCGACAACTTTATGTCAATCGTCCTACTAAGTTAACATAAAAAGTGAACCAGAGGGTGGTTTGGATGGCTAAAAATAATAAAATGCATCTTTTACTTAAAGGGAATTATTGAGACTTTAGTTAAGTGATTAAGAATATAAGGATATTATATAAGGAGTTGTTTGCAATTTATTCATTTCAGTATAACTAGGTTTAACTACTAATTATTGGTTTCAGATAACTTTAGTAAACCTTTTACGATTAAAAGACCTTGGCCTAAGCCAAACCGCATGCAAATATTAAGCTAGGGCCTATTCAGTTATTTGCAGTCTTGGCTGCAATAGTTCAGAGGTCTACAACTCACATTAATGTGAATGGTAACTACTACTGTATGTATGAATCAGTTTAGATATGATTACATCATTAAAGTTTTGTTGAGGCATCTTAAATATATAAGGCCTACGTTTTATTATTTTATCACCTGAATTATCAGTGTATTGATGCTGAATAGTAATGCATTTTGATAGTGTTGTTTCAAATAAAATACATTCAGTGTAAGCGTACTATCCCAATTCTTGGCCTACATTATGATATAGGCCTATTTAAAGCTAGATTATGTGAAACACACACAAAAAGTTTGGAGGTAATTATATTGGGCTAATGAGATGGCAAGTTTAAATAATGTAACACAAAACACGTAATAAATTACAAAAACTAGCAAACATAACCTGGTAACGCAAACCAAAGGACAAGTAAAATGTCTGCGCAACTTAGCGTCACGCTACTAGAAAAATATTTACGCTCGCAAGGACTTTGCTTTCGGAAAGTGGTCGTCCATAATAACTTTTGACGCAAAGTCTATCATCTCTCTGCTAACAGTTGCAAATTCGTTTTGCGTTGTGGTCATAATAACACTGCAGGAACGGGATTTTTTTTTTTCCGCGGGAATCCCAAAATTCAGGAATCCGGCATACCATTTTTTACATATTATGTTGTTCATTCTTATTTAAAATCATTTTAAATTCTTAAAATTGCCTGCACAATTAATATTTGGTTTATCTAAATTTCTGTTATTGTTATTAAAATTTATTTTTATAACATTCTATTTCAATTTTTTTTAAAAGATCTTAACACTTTTATTAGACTAATATTTTTGCAAAATCTTTTTACAAATTGTTAATGAATTCACACTAATTTCATCCATTGATTACATTAAAATATTAATAGTAAATATATTTTCAAGTCTCAATTTGATTTATCTAAAACTTTAACAAGTCATATATTCCATTCCCACATGGCCGCTACCTACCCTCCGCCTCCCAAGTCATCCTAGCAGTTATATAGGAAAAGAGGGAAAAGGGCTAGTCACAATATGTTGAAATGTCATAATTGGTGAATTATTTTAAATCTGTTTATTCAAAGTTTTCTTATTACTTCAAAAGGTTTCAAAGATGCAAAAGTTATGTTGGTGGTGATGTCGATGCAAAGTAGATTTTCAACAATTTAAATCTTTGAAATTCATTTTCAATCCATTGATATAAAGTTATTTTAAAATAAAAAAAGGTAGTTTTGTTATTTGTTAAAATAGATTACTTTTACATGTAATAAAATGGTATATGATACATATGCACAAATTTACTTTTAAGTAGTGGATTAATGTTAACAACAATCGAGAATACTTTAAAATAGCTGATGTCTTTGCCTCCTCTTGTATTTAATTTCGCTTATTTACTATGCTCAGGAAAGCTTAAGGGTTATTAATGCAAATCAAGAGCATGAATTAATATTAGAGATATTTTATTGCTTCAAATGTTTTAAGTTTTTCATTCTAAACAAAGCTTTTATTAATATATGCTGCTTATAGAGTTGAAGCACATGCCTTAAATTATTATTATTATTATTAGCACCGCGTCTTACTACCCGTTCGGGTTATACGCACTTACGCTAATGTGTAATGGTAGGGTGATTGTGAGATGAAATGAAGGACCTACAATTTAACGTGGAATCCGAACCACGGTGGAGGCCTGGCATTTCCCACATTCACAAGATGTCTTGTCAGAGGTGAAGTAAGGGTTTGGTAATCAGATAAATCTGTGCCGGGACCAAGGTTTGAACCCCGGCCGCTAGCACAGAAGTCTGACACCTTACCCCTAGACCGCCAGGTCACCGACCACATGCCTTAAAGTGCAGTACTTAGTGTGAGATTACAATAGTATTTAATTGAATCTAGATAATGAGCTTGCATTTTCATTGCCATTTATCTGATGCCTAAAGTGTTTTGATGTAAACAAAACACACATGTATGAACATACTATGACCAACCACTTATATTATGTTCACTATAACACTAAGAAATATATATTGCCTTAAAAATATTACCAGTATTTGTGATTGTTCAGTCTAATGCAACATTCATGCTAAATATTGGGTTGCTAGTAACAAGGAAAATAAGATTTGAATTTTGGCAGAGGTGGTTTTCTTCATGTGATTTATCACTGTGATGTTCCCCTTTCCTTTCCAAGCAAATCAAGAATGGCCACTGGAATTCCATGAATTTTCAAGGTTTTCCAGACAATTTTTTCCCCGCCAGATTATGATTTACCCATTTACCTAACTGTTGGCTACTAAGTATGAATCGAACTTCAATGGCACACATACGTTTGAACTAATGTTAATTATTTGTAACCTACACTGATAAGCATGTTAATAAAGGTGTCAGTCCCAATGATGGGTAGATCAAATTTCATGTCACAACCAAGTGTAAAAAAAAAGTGTATTTTTCCTTAGTGGTTGCCCACTATCATCACACAAAAAGAACGTGTGTAGTTTTATTTGAATTCTACCTTCTCCATACCTGAATTAATGTGATAATTTAATAGCTTGACTACTCAAAAATAGAATATTTGTTAGTGTTTAACTGGACTTTTGAGTTTATCGATAGTCTACACACCATTCAATTCCATAGAAGGGCCTGCTTTGGTGGCTGCATGGTCTTAGGTGTCAATCGTCTCAAATCCTGGCAAGGTGAACTGAGGGTGATTTTTCAAAAATAGTTTTACATTATTACATACATACTTAATCACACTGTTCGTTCCCTTACGAGGTAGACAAAAGACTATGTATATAGCACAAAAAATAGCTCCATAATTAATCCATCCTCACTAACTTTCTCTACGCTTCCTTATCCTTGCATACTCCCTTCCCTTCAACAATATTTATACACCGTGTCATACATGCTCTTTTATTCTTTAAATTCTTAATAATACTTTACACACATTCGTCTACAACATTTAGCCAAGTCATACATGGCCTTCCCCTTACTTTTGAGCTACACTCTACCTTCATATTTGCTTTAGAACACAATCTAGACTCACCCTCTCAACAAAACATCAGACGCATATTTCCCATTGACCTAATGGATTCCCCTTCAACCTGCACTCCTTCAGCACCCAGTCATTACTGACTGTCCATACAAGTTTTTCCACATACACTTCTTGGATATCTCATTCTAACCACATTCACCTTGGTCTTGTGTTCTCCTGACAAACCCATGCTTCACAACCATAAAACAATGTTGGCATTAACCCATTTCCATATAATGTCATCTTTGCCTCTTTTGATATCACTTCATTCTTCGCATCCAACCACTCCCAGAGATGCATTTACCTGTTCTTTGGTTTCACTATCCATCCTTCCATTTTCACAGAACATTCTGCCCAGATACACAAAATCCTTCAATTGTTCTAACAGTTTTCTGTTTATACTAAGCTGGCAATCATTTCCTGATCCGTCATTATCAAAAACTACCAGCTTAGTTTTGGGAATATTTATACAAATATCCATTCTGCTTTTCACCATATTCAAACGATGTATTGCATTCCGTTAGTCCCTTTCATTCTCTGCCATTAATACTGCATCATCTGCATTCAGCAGCCCTCTCAAATTCACAGTGTCCATTTGTACACCAACCACAAGAATCCATCATACACTTATCCATTAATACATTAAACAACTAAGGAGACATAACACAACCTTATCTAATACTTTGTTCAATGTCAAACCATTCGCTCAATGCTCTACCCACATAAACACACACTTTAGTTCCATCATACACCACCATAATTACATTTAATAACAATGCATCCACATAATACTCTCTCAGAACATTCCATAACATATTCCTATTCACACGACCAAATGCTTGCCCAAAAATCAGTAAATGCACAATATACTTTCTTCCTTACTGCCATACATTTCTCAATCGGTTGTTACAATGCAAATATCTGGTCCATGCAACCTCTACCTAGCATGAAACCACATTGCACACCATAAATCATGTCTGCAGTCTTTTCACACTCACTCTCAATTAAAACTCTCCCAAAAACTTATCCTGGAGTCCTCAACAAAATAATTGCACTATAATTCTTGCATTCACTTTTAATGCTTTGGCCTTTGTATAAAGGTAAAATGACAGCATTCTTCCAGTCATTTAGAACATTCAAAATCTCAGCATACACTTCAAATAACTCACACAATCTTGCAAGTAATAACATGCCAACTCACACTTAGACATTTCACTTGTGATCCCATCAATGGCCACAGATTTGCCATTCTTTAACACCTTAATAGTTTTTAACACCTCAGCCTCATTAATTATTTCACTCAACATAACATTTTCACTTTGTTTTGCTACTTTCTCTGTTTTCACCATACAAATGCTCAAAATACTCCCTCTATCACTCTCTTATACTGATGTCATCCAAAATCATCTCAATATGTTCATTCTGAATGTCATAGCTCTTTCCTTGTAAATCTTATTTTTTGCTCTTTGCTCACTTACAGAAAAGCTTATTTGCTTCAAAGTCATTTTGCATTCTTTCCCTTTTTAATCTCATTTGCTCCTTACACTCCTTTACTACTTTCTTTGCATTCATTATTTCTCTTTGTGCACATCCCACAACCTCTTGCACTTTTTCACTTTTCACTGCAATCTCCTGTTTGTATGCGCCTTTATTTCTCTTCCAACTTCTGTTAACTGTTCATTCCACCAGGTCCAAAGTTGATTATTAGTTTATTTTATTGGTTGAATCGAAGAAAATAATCAAAGTAAAACCATATGTTTAAAGTTTATTATTAGTTTACTATATCTGTGATTGTCATTTACAATATAGTTGGTGAGCCAACACATTTTTTTGCATTTCTTTTGTTTTGAAAATAATTCTGATAATGCCTAAATTCTCTGTTTTGTGGTCAAGTTCCCTGACTTTTCCCTGATTTTTTATCAGCTTTCCAATTCCCTGGGTATTCCTGATTTTCCCGGTATGTGGTCATTCTGTAATGAGAATGTATTTACTCAAGACTACCTCCCCCATTTATACCTATTTAATCAAGTATTTGCACTTCCAATTAATTATTGCATATGCAAACACACAAACACAAATTTATATGCTGTGCTACCCATGCAACATTCAGCAAATCTCAAGTTACAAATGTTCGTCATTTGGTAAATACCATGTTGTGTTGATGAGCAAGTTATAGACTTTCAATAATCGGCAAACATTCATTATAGTTCGGCAAACCACAAACATTTCTCATTGTCAGCAATCTTTCTCACATCAAAGAGCACAAGCATTCATCTTATCGTGGATAGTATTTCTGTCCACACAAATGTGTCATGTCTGTCAGTAGTGTATTGTGTTTACTATGGAAATGAAGTGATCCAAAGACTTGGTCCTGCAATTTTCGGACCTCTATGAAAAAAGCTTGCTATGTGTAATCTAGTCCACAATCTCTCTCTAAAACTCTAAAGATGTGTATATTCTTGTCAGACCCAATATCAATATTGAATGGGTCTAAATTGTTAAATGAGGAGATCACTATAAATGTGTTGACCTTAATGTGTGCAACCGCAATTAAAATTAGCCTACAATAATTATTACCGGAAGTCGAAAAGGTCACTCCTCTGTCCCTTCTCCATCACACACCCCTCACCCCAGACACAAATCTGGAACCCCTGGGGCTATGTATGAGGCCCATCTTTGGGTGGGAGGTGTGGAGGGGGGGGGGGGTAATGAGATATATATATGATTGCTGGAAGCATATTCAACAACCATTTAGCGTGAATTGTTCTACGAGGGCGGTTCGGAAAGTAACCGCCGTTCTAACGTGGCGCAAGTAGTTGTGCGTGGAGCGCCGTCATTGTCACAGCTGCATGTTCTCTTATTCAGTAAGCATCCAGCTGTGATGGTATGGAATTCGTTCTTTCGTGCATTCGCTTGATATAACCTCAAAACATGAGCGCTGTAATAAAAAAATCCGGCTAAATGGGAAGATTTCTTTCGGTGCAAACGTTTCAGCAGCAGACATTCATTGTCAAATGTGTACTGTATACGGTCCAAACATTATGAGTGAAGGTGATGTGCGGCAATGAGTTTGATTTTTTAAAAGTGGTAGAACAAACATTCATGATGAAGAGAGGAGTGGTAGGCTTTCTGTTGTGAGTATTGATCTTGTGAAGAAAATTGCCGAAAAAGTTCGTGAAAATCGAAGATTCACAATCTCTGAACTTTCTCAACAATTCCCACAAATTTTCGTACAGTTTTGTACGAGGTTGTCACCAATAAATTAGGCTACCGAAAGTTCTGTGCTCGGTGGGTACCAAAATTGCTTACAGAGGTCCACAAAACCAAATGAATGGGCTCTGCCTTAGACTTCCTTTCACGCTACGACGTGGAAGGAGAAGGTTTTTTGAAGAGAATTGTGACTGGTGGCGAAACTTGGGTGGCGTACGTAAACGCCGAAATGAAACAACAGTTGATGGCTTAGGGCCATACTAATTCTCCATGCAAGCTGAAAAAAGCCCGCCAAACATTGTCATCGAGGAAGGTTATGGCTACGGTTTTTTGGGATGCCGAGGGAGTTTTGCTGGTTGAATTTATGGAACGAGGTTCGACGATTACTTCAGATGTCTAATGTAAAACTTTGAAGAAACTTAAGCGAGCCATTCAAAACAAACGTCACAGTATGCTGACATTCGGTGTTGTGTTTTTGCATGACAACGCTCGTCCTCACAGTGCTCGAAAAACTAGATTTTAAAGCAATTCAAATGGGACGTTTTTGATCATTCCCCTTACAGCTCCGACTTGGCGCCAAGTGATTTTCATCTCTTCACTCACATGAAGAAGTGGCTTGCGTTGCAGCACTTCTATGACGACGACGAACTTCAAAATGCCGTGGAATATTGGCTACGTGCCCAGGCGGCTGAATTTTATGAAGAAGGAATTTGTAAATTAGTGAAACGCTATGACAAATGTTTAAATTTAAATGGTGACTATGTTGAAAAATAGTAAAAAGCTGTAGTTTTAAGATGTAAATAATAACATATTTTTTCTATACAAGTTTTTTATTTACAGCAAAACGGAGGTTACTTTCCGAACTGCCCTCGTATTACCCACTTCAGTGGCCTCATGGTCTAATGCACTACTCTCGCAAAAGACTAGACTGCCAATAATGGGCAGAATAAGATTCAAATCTCGGTCGGATATACTGAGGTTGGTTTTTCCAAAGGGATTTTTCTTATTACGCAAGCATATAGCTCGTACGGGTAGTAAGACACAGTACTTAAAAAATGTGTTCTATTGACAGCCTTAAAAAGAAAAAGTTTCATTAATGACAACGTTTAGAACATGTCTAATTAAAGTTAAAGAAAGAGGTAGAAGAGCCTCGGGTGCAGATGATGTTCACAGCCCATTTCCATTTCATCCTCCATGTTAAGAACAAATATTTGCTGTTCTTGACTGCAAACTTCTTGCCTCTGGAATTCAACAAATAAATGTGTGTAGATGTGTGCTAGTCATAAGACAAACAATTCGGCAAGTGGCAAGTTCGCGAAGAGACGACCGTTTGACATTCAGTGAATGTCACTTATGTAGCTTTACCTTAACATTGTAAAACTGGAGTTTCATCAAGCACTTACAATATCGCCAAGTATTAATTTGTTTTAAATAGTGTTAAAACCAACCTTAAGGCCTGGACAATGGGCATACCAAGCACCAAAACATTGAGAATGCTGTGCAGCAACACCTGAAGCAGCACCATTTGGCCCACGAAAAACAATTGGCACGTTCACCTGGACAGAGCAGATAATTATTGGTTTTCATTTGAATAAGAATAAGTACTACTACCTCATATTATTACTACAAATACCATCACTACTATTATAGGTAATACTATGATTACTACAAATACCATCACTTCTATCACAAAAAGTAGGTAAATAATTTAAAAAATTAAATTTGTTAGTTATGGATTGAAAGTGTTGTGGCCTAGGAGAGTTTAGGAAGTGAAGCTTCTGGTGTTGTATTCGGATGACGCAGCATATGTGCAAAAGCCACAAGTGCTTTGAAGTTGTTGTAACCTGATGTCCATATTACATGCTTGGCTCATGAACTGCAACATGTTGCAAAAGACAGAGTCAAGTTCTCTCAAAGTAAATAAATTAACCACAAAGATAATTTTTAAAAAAAGGTGTTTGTGATAGCCACGGATTCCAAACTTAGTAATAGTACTTGCCAGATGTGCCGCTGTCCTTAGAACCAATTCTAACAAGATGGAGAACATGGATATAAGTACCCAACTTCTACAATTAACATTTTGGAGCTCTCAAGTCAGTAGTAGATATGTTTGTCCCTGAGTGTGATATATCTGTGCATAAGTTACTCTCAGAATGCACTCAGTGATCCAAAAGTGGCTTGATCAACCGCATACATTAGGAGCAACTTCAGCTGACTTCCAAAGAGTATCAAATGACTGGAAAATTCTGGACTTTCATTACAAGAATATATGGGTATCATGTAAAATGCAATAGAAAATCTTGAGTGTTGTGCAAAGTAAAACTTGTTAAAGTGTTTCTGCTAAGTTGCTGGTAGTGTTAAAGGAAACCTAGACTATACAATGTTTGTCATGTACGTAAATACTTACTTTTTATGAATCTTATAATAGACTATTTTAATACATATTTTCGTAATATTTTGCTATAATATATTACATAAAAATACCTACTCTACTTAAAATTCAATAGCAACTTAAACGAGTGCCTATATTTAAACACAGTATTAGGAATCAATTGATTAAATGTGTAGCAGCATGCCATCTAGTAACAAACACCACAAATCATAACATATTCTTAGATACAAAACTAGAAACATAACTGAAATTAGTGGGGCTCAAGTAATTTTTCCTCAAATTAGCTTCATATGAAATCATTTAGCCTAAGATTAACTGCATAAAATAACACTTAAGAGTATAACAAATTTTAAATTTTAAATTTAAACGCAGATGATTTCACTTAAGCAGGGCCGGATTTTCCATTAGGCCTAGAGTGGCACTATTCAAGGGGTGGCATGGCATGAAGGCAAATATTTTTATCGAATGTTTCATATTTTAATATCTAATTTACCACATGTAAGAGTATCGTCCTCGGCTCGTCCCCCATAACAAGATACCCAATAGGTCTTGCTCTTTAGATTCCATATACGTAGTACCTGCCAAATGCCAATACCAGCTTACAAACCATGTATTTATGTTCACAACAGTGACACGTCACATCCTCTGAGTGACTCACAATGATTTGAGTCCACCACTTGCCAGCTTATTCATGACGACTCAAAATCACACTCACCTAGACTGGTCTCTTTATTTTTTGTCCTGTTGGCAAATGTTTTTAGTTAATGTTGTGTTACTGATCCCGTGTGGGATACAAGCCTGTGGCCAGTTATGAACACGGTATTTATTTTTAACTCGTATGTACACAATACACTTGTATAATATATATCTGTATACAATTGTTAATGTGTCATAACGCTATTAACTATAACTTGTGTGTGAGTCCTTGTCCCGCATGTGTTGACTGTTGTGGGTGCTGTTGCTAAGTATTTATTTAATATATGAGTGATCAAAGGGCAAGACTTAGCAGTGCTACTGACAGTAACAATGCTAATGTGAATCATCCATCTTTCTCTGGTAGTAGTGACTTGGTTCACAATAGTAATGCTTCCAAAGCTGATATCAACAACATCAACTTGTGTTAATTTATGTAACCGTGACAATAACATTTCTCTAGCTATATATCCCAAATATGGTGTAAAATGTATGATTGCAATAAAAGGAGGAATAGCAAATGCAGCTTCCCATCCCGAGGGGCGTATTTTTGCATCTTGTAAGGACCCAGGCCTGTGGCCGGAAATTAATAATGAATTACGAGATTTAGTGGCAGTTTGCGGTGTTGAACAAAACTTGGATGCAGACTTCAGTGCTTCAACGAACAAGTATCCTGATAAAGAAAGGCATATTAAAAATATTTTTTTTCTAGAAACTTCATTATGGGGAGAAACACGTAAGACATTGGCTGGTGTACTCGCCATAAATAAACTTTGTTTTCTGTGTATCTTTCCTGCTATTTATACAAGATCACAAAAATGTATAAATGTACAATTTAAAAATTCAATTCAAAACCAAAACTATAATGAAAAACTTAAAAGATACATATAAGTGTATCGCTTTCCTTTAGGAAAGGTGGAAACTTGGGTGAGGAAGGGGCAGCATTTCGTCGAGGGCCCATAGGCGGCAAGGTAGTAAATCCAACCCTGTACACAAGTCATTTAACATAAAATTAACATAAAAAAGTCAGTTAGCCTAAAGTAATATAAATGAACATCACTCAAATTAATTTGGCCTAAATTAATTTCAGTTAGCCTAAAATGAACTTCACACAAAGTAAGTTGGCCTAGAGTTAGTCAGCTTGAACTTTAGGCCTACAGACATTTTTTCCTATTATGCCCTTAGCATGAATCCCAAAAAGTCTCACTTTCTCTTTAATAATGCATTTTCAAAAAGACTTGGAGACTCTTAAAGAAGCACAATGTTGTCTCTTTTTTTTACATCCATGGCCGTTTCCAGCCTGTGGCCTGGATCAGTTTTTTTATTCAGGCCATATATTTTTCCACTGCCAGCTGGCTAGGCCTGTCATAGCTTCATATGCTTTATAATCTATCTTAAGATTAGGACAGGCACAACATCCACTGCCCAGACGTTAATTCATCACTATGAGAGGGTAAACTCATATTTTCATCAATGATACATTTTGGTCATGCCGGGAATCAAATCCAGGACCCTTAGCTCAGTAGGCAGACATGCTACCAACTGAGCTAAGGTGTTGGACTCTTTATGTTATCTTTGATGCCCCCATTATAAATTACAATATTACATGAGACATACAAATTATTTTATTATTTTTTGTACCCAAGTTGTCTAGTCATAGTTGGTTTAGAGAATGCTTCAATTATGTTTATTTTTCATTACTGCCACTCCTATTATAGAGTTTTTAATATATATGTTTTGTTACAAAATGCGCTGACATTGTCATTAGTGTATTGGTAAGATAATAAATAGTAAGCAACTATATATCAACAGTGGTGAAATTTCAATTATGAAGGTCATGAAACAAATAGTCTTTCAGTCCATTCCCTACTGAGAGGTTTCTAAAATAAATAGTATCAGTTAGAATTTGGTCAAATCTAGATAGTAATGGTATCTTTTAACTGAATTGGTAATCTATCAATAGACTATGTGTTTCATAGAATAATCCTACTATTCAGATATTGAGAGTTGAAAAATGCGGGATTATGTAAAAAAAAGAGACTAAATTCACATGAATTTACCGCACTGATCAGTCTATTTTTTAGTAACCAAATTGTTTGATGATTAATGAGAATACAATAAAAATATAACTTAAATTTTGACTTGGCCTACAGTAAATGACTTTCACATATTGATTAATGGAGTACATGACCAGATATGAAAACAGATATTTATATGAAAAACTCAGTTTGATTTCTTATATTCTCAATTTTATAAAAGATGGCCACAAAACAGAGGACAATGACAACCACAATTAAGAAGGAGCTTTACAATTGAAGGGGCTACCCGCAACCAGCATTTCACCCATTTACCCAAAGGTTATTCTTATTCTGATGATATCTCAACTATCATGAATGGTAATAAAATATTTATTGTGTCAAATATAAGGTATCAATATGCCAAACAATAATGCCAGACCCAAAATTTAATAAAACCATTGAATAATTAGATAAAAAATTATATATAAATTAATAAATGTGTTTGAGCTTCAAACTATTAATTGAGAAGGAAACTTAATTTTTTAACTAGGCATTCATAATCGCAACTAGTTTACGCTTGCAACAGCACGATTATAATTGGGTGTTTATATATGAAAAAAACTGAATAAACCCAAAAAAAACAAATTGCATGCCTATTCGAGTTAATATTACATTGGAGATAGGTCACTTTACTTCCATTCTTTTCTTGTCAAAACCCCATTAAGTACGCTTGGTTGGATTCAGAAGGGGTGAAGGGGGAGGGCTTGGTTATCTTTCAATAATCATTTACCTGAAAAGTATCTAACAAGCTATCACCGACACAAAGTTCGTCAGGTGCTAGTGCTGTATTGGTTGGACATGTAATATTAGTAGTACTAAATAATTTGTTGCGAATTTTTTTCAAAATTGTGAAAAAGAATGGGAGAAAGCATCCTTCTGATCACAAAAAAAAACAAAAAACAGAGAGGTTTGAATTTTAAAAAGTATCGAGAAGCTCAAAAGATAATATCCGTAGAATTAGAGCAAACAGTTTATGTACAGCAAGAAACTAGTGACAACAATCAATGTAATCTTAATGAATACGAATTAATATTAGAAAACCTTAACCCAGAACATCAACGTAACCAGAATATAACATTTGGAATAGCTGGCAGAATAATTGTAGAACTTTCTTACTTTTTAAAATCACTCAGTAAAATGACAGAACATGGACAACTGAGCTGCAAATTAGAAAATATGGAACTGACCAAGGAATCAAGGTGTGGACTGCGAGGCTGTCTTCATTTTCGGTGCAATGTTAGTGAAGTAGAGAAAAACATATTTACAGAGGATCCATGTGATAAATCAAGAATGGAAATCAATTCCTCAGCTGTCAGGCGTGCTAAGTGTTGGAGGTGGTCTTGCTCATCTAGAAGAGATTACTGCAGCCATGAACATGTCATATATGAGCAGTCGAACTTACAGTAGGTATCACGACATTATTTGTGATGGTTTATTTGCGACATCCACGGAAGAGATGAAGATGGCTGCTCAGGAATAATCAAAATTTGCTGTACAAGAAGGAGCAGTTGACGTGGATGGTGTTCCATTAATAACAGTGGTGGCTGATGGCAGTTGGGCTAGGTACTCTTATCGTTCCAACTTTAGTTCACTGTCTGGCGTGGTAAGTTTTATTATCAATACTTTATTTCTAATTTACAAGCCATAATACTGATTTATTTCGTTGGTTCCATAGTTTAACGCACAATGGTATGGATTTCCTAAGTTAAACTGCTCAGAAACATCAATCTAACTGGTGTACTGATGATAGAGAAGCCAGGTTTTGATTCCCTGACGGGTTTACTTAGCGTGTTTTCCCTAAGTTATTTCCATTCTTCTTTCATACAAATGTGGGTAATTTTTCCTATAGTATTTACCTTCCTTATCCCTGTCCAATCAATGCAAATATGCAGGTAAGCTCTAAAGGATAGTAAGATGAGAAGGGGGAGGGGGGAACCGCAACTAAAACCATGTTGACGTTGATAATGAAAACGGTTTGTGAGTAAGAGAGTAAGATAACCTTTGTAAATTGCAATTTTATAATAATCTGTTAAATCAATTACATTTTTAATAAAACATTAATGGCATTTAAATGAGAGTCGATATAAATCCGAAGAGTTTTTAAACATGCAATATGTTATAACCACCATAAATTAAAAAAAAAAATTGAAATCATATTATTACAAAAGCAAAACTACTTATATATAAAATGATAGACCCTAAGTAAAAAATCATTAAAACTATTTCACTCGTATATTAAAGATATTTATTTTATATAATTTGTCCAATATTACGCTAAGCGTAGGCAATAGTGAGGATTAATACCAAGGGCAGGTGAGGAGGGAAGCTAGGAGAAAATACACTAGCAAATAATTTTTAAGAAAATTAAAAACAATTAAGAATGACCCTTAAAATTCACACCACTTAACGCGTTGTAAAAAGTGTCAGTCTCCTCTTGGCTGGCTTGCCGGTGACGGAGAAAATGGGTTTTGAATCCCGGCGGTTGTACTGAGGTAGCTAGTCCTAAAGGATTTCCCACTCTTCCTCTACACAAATTCAAGTACACTTCCTCTAAATTCTAACTTTCTCATCCCTATTCTATTATTGTTATAAACAAAATTAAAATACATTGCATTCTAATCTATACGATCTAGTAATTCCGCATTTCCATTAAAAAAACAACTTAAATAACGTTATTTAAAAATAAGATTTAAAACTGTCTTAAAGTAAACATATTAGGCTTTAAAATGTAGCAATATATGTTACATAAAGTTTTTGTTTTTAATTCAAGTTGCTTAGGCGACATAGTTTTTACACATTTCCTTATCATAGGATACGCACCCAACTACTCTTTATACTTATTTTATTTATTGACACTGGGTCTGTCTAACCGATTGGGTTGTACACATATGTACTAGTAACTCTGATGGGTCAAGTATGAGGGGGTTATTATTTAAGGAAGTGTAACCACATTTTCATCGAAAGCCATTTAGGAAATACAGTTTATATTTGGTGACCTGGTGGTCTAGGGGTAAGGTATCAGACTTCTGTGCTGGCGGCCGGGGTTCAATCCTCGGTCCCGGCACAGATTTATCTGATTACCAAACCCTTCCTTCACCTCTGACAAGACATCTTGTGAATGTGGGGAATTCCAGGCCTCCACCGTGGTTCGGATTCCACGTTAAACTGTCGGTCCTCCATTTCATCTCACAATCACCCTACCATTACACATTAGCGTAAGTGCGTATAACCCTAACGGGTAGTAAGACGCGGTACTAATAATAATAATAGTTTATATTTATCTGTTTCTTTACACAAATGGGGTGGTTATAATTTAGGAAAGGTAGAATTCAAAGGAAGGGTACTCGCATTTGGAAGGAGGGAGAATGTGTGGGATACAATTTCAGATACTCATACTTGCTAAATCATACTACGATTCGAGTATTGACATTCCTGTTAGAGTCGACTCAACATAGGATGGTGGTAGATGACAGCTAACAGTAGTTTTGTTAATTAGGTAATTCCAAGGGAAGTATTAACTATCAGCGTTTGATAAAACTATTTTATCATAAATTATTATGCAAATAATAAATATTTTCACATAGGTTAGTTAATATGAGTGACTTGTTCGCTTGACCATTAGTATACTTTGACTGTTTACAATGTATGTTCCAAGTCTAGGGTATTTCGTAACCAGTGTATAACCCGTAATGTGACATATTATATTACATTTTATCATATATAATCCAAGATAATTTTCAGTTAGAATGATTAATAGTAATAATCATTCATATTTGTTTTTAAATAAATAATTACATGGACTCGGAAAACAATACTTTAATACCAAGGATTTTAATTAATATGAAATCAGTTAAAAAATATATCGGATTCAAACTCAGATAAAACAATGGACAACAATAACTATTTATTCTTAATTTAGAATATTAGATCTGATAATATTTTAACCGGAAAAATCATATGCTCTAATGAAAATGGTGGCCAAATAAAAAAAAATCCAAATCTTCTTAATTTATATTAATAAACAACATAACATTAAAAAAAAAAAAGGAATTTCTTAGAGGTTTCAGTTGTAGTATGAAATTCTCAATGTAAACTAAAGCGCTCCACACAAGTGTCATACACTGTGTTTTGTAGGAATTATTGTCTGAAAAGCCATATTTCTTATCAAACATCTACTATATAGTGGTATATAATAAGAAAAAAGGACTTCTAGATGTCATTCCTCCAAAAATCAGTAGATAGTAGAGTCAAGTTTTCATAGAATGGCATTATTAAAATAAATAGATCTACTTTCATGTATGCATCCGTCAAGTCGCGTGACCTATAGCTGTCAATTTTGGTCATAAAACTAATGTGGGTGGCAAGGGATGGTGACATAATACAGTGTAAAATAGATTGGATTAGGTGTAAAATTTTTATTTCTATCCTGAATTTATTAAATAAATATAAAATAATAAAAAACACTTTTTTTTTTGTATTAGGCCATAATGTCAATCGATAACTTTAAGGTTCCAGAACGTTCAACTTTACAAGTCAAGACACAACCACAATAGATTGTACTTGTACCAATGCCAAAAGCCTGAATTTTAAATTAAAAACAACACAGTAAATATTATCCCCGCGAGCTCTAATACATCAGTCTTGGTTTAGAATTGGTCAACGTTAACAAAGAGGTCAAGGTTCAAAACCTAGCCAGTTGCGCTAGGAATAATTATCATCCTGCAAATGTTACTGTTATATTTCCATAAACCTCTCACCTCATCTCTGTTACAATGCATTCAAATTACCCTAACTCAATTCGGTGATCGAAAGGTCTAAAGGTAACACAATATACTAGACTGCCAATGATGGAGAGAAAGGGGCTCGAATCCCTGAATGGCTATACTGAAGGTATATTTTCTCAAGTAGTTTTCAACTTCCCTGGGCGCAAATGCCGGTCACTTCTTCCATATTCAACCTTCCTCATACCAAACACACTAGCATAATTAGTACATAATGTGTATAATCCGGGTGTGTAATAAGACGTGCTAAAAAAAATCTAAAAAAGAATGTAATGTACATTTTAAAGTGTACAAAACACCTAGATAATTTTTATCCCTGCCTGAATACAAAATGTAAACCTAAACATGAGAGACGAACATAGCATCTTTGGCTTTAGCGTGCAAATACTATATCCCTACTCTATTTGCACACCATGTGAAAAATTACACTCGTCCCATTGATATTAATAATACTAAACTACTTTGGTTCTTATTTTCAAGAAGCACCCAAGCATTGTTGAGAAAATTTTGTGCCTTTCCCAACAATAACTGGGCGTTTTATACTCTGTTTTCAGTACTGTCACTATACCTATTTTTTGTTTTGTTTCCTTCAGGCTGCTTTTATGGGGTACAAGACTAAGAAAGTATTGTACATAGGAGTTAAAAACAAATATTGTACATTTTGTGACCGGGCGCTGAAAGAAGAAAAACCCCCTCAAAAGCATACTTGTTTCAAAAATTGGGGAGATTATCAAAGCTCGTCAAGTAAGGAAGCAGCTATTATTGTCGAGGCTTTTTGCAAGAGCGAAGAAATGTACGGCCTACGATACAGCACTCTCATTGCTGATGGTGACAGTAGCGTATACAAGAGGCTTCTTGAGGCTCGTCCATATAGAAATTTGACGGTACAAAAATTGGAGTGCCGTAATCATCTTTTCCGGAACTACTCTAATAAGTTGAAAGATATGTGGGAAAACGACAAGAATGGACCATTTTATCTCCGACAAAAAATCAGTTCCAAAAGTATGCAGCTACGTGGGGCAGTGGTGAAAGCTGCAAAATTTAGAATGAATGAGGCGAGACAGTTGTACGAGCGCACTGATAAATTAAAAGATTACATTTTGAATAGTGCAAATCATATATTCGGAGACCACCAACATTGTGCTCCTTATTTTTGCACAGGACTAAAAGAAAATGAGAAAAATCTTATTCCAGAGCTTCAAGAAAGTGATATTTTACAAAAGCTGAAATCTATAGCTCAAACACTTACCATTCACTGTCGCAGCCTGCTGTATAGTGTAGACAACAACTGTGTTGAGCACTACAACGCTGTCATTGTAAAAAAAAAACTGGTGGCAAACGCATCAATTTCACACAAAGAGGATCCTATCAAGCGTGATTTGCTGCTGTAGTAAGCTACAATTCTGGCGCTCTCCATTAAAAACTACACAAAAAATTGTATGGATCAAGCCCGTGAAAATTCACAAAGTTGGAAGAAACACGCAAGCGTCGAAAATTATGTCTCGCCCGAAGAAAGCGAGAAGATTCACATCACTCGAAGCCCACCCGGTCAAGCAAACCATTCTTCCCCTCCCCCCCCCCTCCCCCCAAAAAAAAGAAAAGGATGCTGACTATGGTCCAAACTCTCAACGCCCAGATTTGCCAGAAAAAGATTTTATGTTGTTTAAAAAAGAAATGCATAATAGCCTCCAACATTCCGAAGAAGAATTGCGAAACCTTGAACGTCAAACCATAAATCAGAGTGAATCTGGACAATGGTTAGAAGAAAGGAGGAAACGTTTAATAGCGTATAATTTTGGACAAGTTTGTTGCAAGCTCCCTTCAACTGGTTGTGAAAATTTGGTCAAACAAATATTATATTCTGATCTCCAACACCTAAGCTCGTTGTCATAAGGAAAAGCAAATGAACGTGCCATAGCGAAGTTGGAAGAAACTTTGAAAATTCTGGTTGAACGCTGTGGTTTCTTTGTTGATTGATTTGACATTCCTCGGTGCTACACCAGATGGCCTAATCAACAATGATGGCATAGTAGAGGTAAAATGTCCATCATCAGCTGAACAGATGAGTCCTTAGTCAACCATTTTGAAACGAAAGGTGACATTCTGGAAATTTAACAAATATAAAAAGATTGATGGAATAAACAGGCGTCATAAGTACTATTATCAAGTCCAAGGTCAGCTCCATGTAACACGCCGGTTTTACTGCATATTTGCTATATGGACACCAGTTATGCCATGCATACGATATGAAAGAATCGAACGTGATGACCTTTTCTGGGAAATGGAAATGGTGACTAAGCTTTCCTCATTTTATTTTGATTGTTTACTGCCTGAACTAGTAGACCCACGCTATCCATGTTCAATGTCTATCCACAATCCGGATTATATTAAGGCAGAGCTAACTAAAAAAAAGAAGTCAACTACAGCCCCAAGCAAGAAAAATGTTGAGAATGGCTGAGGTTGGTAATTCTGGTTAAGATTGGTAGTTCTGGCTGAGGTGATTTAAGCATATACATTTATTAGCTATTAGTAGTAGCCTATAGTAAATAATTCCTGGGAAACATATTTATATTGCCACAAATATTAGTTAGATCTGGCCCCAAATTACTAAAAACAATTAAATTATAAAAATAATCTAAACGTAACTCAAACCACTAATTGCATTACTTTAAGTGATGGTTATGTTACGATTGTTTATATTTGGCATAAATCTAGAGAGCTAAGTGTATCCAAAGCATTTGGGAAGGGGGGGGGGGGGCGGAGGATAGAAACTCCACAAATTTACAGTATAAAATAAGTTTAAATAGAGTATGATTTTTAAGTATTAATAGAGGCGCTTAAAAATTAATATTGTCCATAAGAACGGATATTTTGTGATATTTTCAAAGACATTTTCGCAAATTATATAATTTAGAGGACTCTAAATTAAAAATGAGAATGTGATTTAGGCCAGAAAATCTAAGAATCATGTGTCTTAAAACGCTTTTTTTTAAATTTGTTTTAAATCCATTTCTCGCGATCTAGTATAGTCATAGTTTCTGTGAAACTGGGCCACAAAGTACCAAGTATGAAAGAATGTATTATCATATCCAAAGGACATTCAGAATACTTAAGTTTAGCCTTATAAGTTATAGTCATAAAATTATTGATTTTTATTTGCTGTTCTTACTAACTGAATAAAAAACATCAAAAACTTTAACATTTTCTTACATATTTAATGTGGCTGACACAAAACTTTGTTTCATTAAATTTTAAACTAAATCTGGTTCATCAATAGTGGTTACATTTCAAGTGTTAGCAGCTATTTTTGGTATGTTTAGGCGTTCATAGAAAAAACTACTATTTTATGGGACCAAACTATTTGTTAAAACATTTTTGTGTGCAATGGATATTAAAATGTAACCATTAGATTTTATGGATATTTTGAGTTTAAAAAGGTTCAAAATATTGAGTACAAATTTGGAAGAAAAAACACAAAAATACTGTTGTTGATTCAATTTAACGGGATTTTACTTTTGGTAAAGTATCAAACTGGACAGTAAACATGTCAAAGTGAACCTGTCACTTGAAATATTAAACAAAAAAGAAATTTATATTTTTAATCAATTAATTATATGTAATAAGCTACTTTAATAGTGTGTTTGAAATTATTTGTACTTTCTAAACAAACATGTGTGTTTGTGGTTAGTTTTGGCTAAGTTATTTAAATGTATAGCTAAATTTATCAAATAAAAATGTATTATTCATGTTTGTTACATTACATTCTAAATGAATAAATGCTTCACTAGTTCCGTAACCACTAAAAAAAATTTTTTTTTTATACCTAACTATTGTCCTTGCATTATTTTAAATATTGATTAATTTTGGAAAAATTTATATGAATGAATATCTAGTATAAATATTACTCTTTTCTTTTACCAGAAGGTAACAAGTAGGTAAAATTATCCTCAGGAAAAGTAAAGAGATTTCAGGTATTTCCATGAAACTAATAAGCTGTAGTTCAATGCCAAAATTCAACATCCCCACCCAACTCATTGTCTCTTTCTCTTCTCAGTTGTCCACAAAACTAGGGGGTGAAAGACCTTTTAAGGCAGAAACTACCTAACCACCAGTTACAAGTTGCCTTTAAATCTGAAGGTCATTTCAGTTATTTCCAAGTAAACCTCATTCTTAATGTGATGAATGATCATCCAGTAGTCTAAGAGCTTACTGTGTTAAAACTAAACAAGTTTGTACATGTGACTGTTTTAAATGTTATATCAGCGAATGAGCATGAAATATTGTAGTTCTTATGTTTCATTCTTTCTTGGGAATTTTACAAAATATGTGATTAACTTGTATAAGCCTATATTTCATAAATTTAAAAATTCTTGCAGAATATTTTAATTGTTTTGATATAATTTTTAATGTTATTAAAATAACATGTTTCTCAAGCAAAATCCTTACATGTATATTTGATTTTACTTTTAATGAGGTTGATTAAATAGGCAGAACAACTACACTTTGAGATAATATAGCCCGCATCGTTGGTTGCATGGCCTAATGTGTCTCACACACACATTAGATTGGATTACTGCTGACTAGGAAATCAGGGCCCAAATCCCTGTCAAGTGTACTGAGAGTGTTTTTTTCCCAAACGGCTTTCCACACATATGTAGGTTAATTTCTTTTAAATTCTACCATACTCATCTTTACCACATTAGTGTAAATATGAGGGTAGTCTGAATGGGTTGTAAGGCATAATACACCCAAAAAATTATATTTTCTCTTTAATCGTACTACAGATAAAAGCTATAAAAATGAAAATTAAGTAACAGCCTGATATAATGACGCTAGTACATTTGTGTGTAAAAATTAAAGGATTACACATTGCTTCACACTTTCAAAAGATAATTTGGGTATTTTATACACATACAAAAAAGCCTACTTTTTAAACAAGTGCAGCTTATTATGATAAATTTAGTCAAACTGTTCTAGTAAAATTAAAGTGTTGAAAAAAAATATTACGTTTGAGTATTTAATTGTTTCCTGCACCAATTATATTTTATAAGAATAGTAACTATTTTTACTCTACTTGTAGACAGTAGCAGTAGTTTATGCATTTAATTATGGCTTACCTTGCCAGCGGACATGTAGAATGTCTTGGCAGCAGAGTTTATAATTTGATCTATTGCTTGCATGGCAAAATTGAAGGTCATAAACTCACACACTGGACGCAATCCTGCCTGAAATTATACCAGATATACAAAGTGAAAGACTGCAATATTATGTGTAATAGTCATACAAAATAGAAGTATGAATTTTTACAACAAAGATTAACATTTTTTCTGTGCAAAACATTTTATATTCCAAGTTAGGATAGAATCAAATGATAAAAGTACAATAAAACCAATTTTTAATTGTCTAGTTTAAGAAATCTCTTGTTTTATTTTTAAATGAATGTATATATTGAAATCAAAAGTATGTAAATCACATGCTATAAATATTCCAAAATGCCAAAAAATTTGCAGTTATAAATACATTGCTAACATAATTGAAAGTTAAACAATATAGGATCTTAAACGGTTACAGAACTGTGATTCAAAAAATCAAATATGAAAGATTTTTTTATAATCTTATATTTCAAACCAAATTAATACAACCACAAAATTAAGTAATGTCTTACAAAACATTTTAACATTGTTTAATTATACACACCATTCAGAGCATACATTCAAGTTATATTAGACAATAATAATATAAAAAGCAACCCATTTTATGATGCTTCAATTTTTTTCATTGCATTTATTGAGAAATAATAATAATATTATTATTATTATTATTATTAGCACCGCGTCTTACTACCCGTTCGGGTTATACGCATTTACGCTAATGTGTAATGGTAGGGTGATTGTGAGATGAAATGAAGTATCTACAGTTTAACGTGGAATCCGAACCACGGTGGAGGCCTGGCATTCCCCACATTCACAAGTTGTCTTGTCAGAGGTGAAGGAAGGGTTTGGTAATCAGATAAATCTGTGCCGGGACCGAGGATTGAACCCCAGCCGCCAGCACAGAAGTCTGACACCTTACCCCTAGACCACCAGGTCACCCTATTGAGAAATAAGAAGTGGTTGAAATTTTATATGGTTTTGAATTGAAAACAAATTTTAAAATAGTGTCATTGATTTTTTTTAATTGGCTTAAAACCGAATTCCCTCAGTTTATATAAAATAGTTGTCATTTTTTAAACATTTATGACAAAGCATTTTACTTCTGTACACATTTGAGAACTAAGTATAAAAATAGATTCAATGATGAACTAAACTTAGGACTCTTTCTTGAGTTGTTCCTTCCTGTCTTTCAACAAATAATCGTGTTAATCAAAACAAGTTAAAACCAAAATATTGGTTTCTGCTTTGATATTCACAAATATATTAATATGAATATTAATATAAATGAAAATGGTACGGAAATCCGCATGAACTTTCTCACTCCATTGTTTAAAAATTGAGATATTTATTCAAAACTTGTAATAAATGTGAAACGAAATAATACACACTAGCAAACCTGAGCTATTTTTAACATTTAATTTGGGGTTGAATATCTTATGGTTACTGCATTGTTATTAAATTCTTCATTTATAATTGTAGACCAGTAAATATTTACTATTTAATCTAAAATAAGAAAGATAGATCATTTTTGTACAAAAACTTCCCTTAAGAGGTTAAAAGAAACAGAACATCCACTTTTTGAGAATCTTACTTATTTACTTAATTGATGGCATTAGAGAATTATTGCGTTAAAATTTAAGTAGTATCTTTGTACAACTAAAAATCACTTCGTTTACTTCTGTAAAATACCCTAGAAGTCAGTCATTTTCATGGGAATATTAAAATAGCCATTTATTAATAATCTTAATCAAAATCGTAGAGCCAATTTTGGGAAAAAATGTTTTTTCCTCTTTTCACCCTTTATTAAACTTCTCTTAATTTTAGGGTTAAACAGACACATACACAGAGGGCATTGCAAAAACCACTTTTTAGGGTTTGAGGGGTCATAAAATGTCAACATCGATCATCATCTCAAGTTAGATTTTTTTTATGGTTTTTATATTTTACTTTTGCTGTTAAAAAAATAAAAAATAAATATTATTTGTGTATAACTTGAAAACTATTGGTTTTATAAAAATATGTTTCAAGTAGAAGATTTTTATTATAAATAGATCTAATATATTTGCAATGATAAGTAATTTCATATCACAAATCGTTATGAAGATATGATAAAAATTAGAATTTATGCATTGGACCAGAACCCTTAAGGTCGTTTTGACAAAAAATTTAGAGTAGCCATTTTGTTTGTAATATTGATCAATGCTTAGAAATTAAATTTAATCAAAATCTTAGAGCAGATTTTGATAAAATCTTATTTTTTCTCTTTTCACCCTAAAGTAAACTACCCTTAATTCTTAGATATCAAATTTAAAAAAAACTCAGGGCAACCCTATGAAAATCCTAGAGACCAAATCTTAGCCCAATCAGTAAAATTGTTTATGCTCTACTCCAAGGTAAAGAAAGACAGACATATGGCAATCCAAAAACAACTTTTTTGGATTCAGGGGGTCATGAAACATTGACATTCATCAAAATCTTGAGTTGGATTTTTTTGATGATCACATAGTTTCTATACCTCTAACTGCAAGAACATAAAAAGGAAAGGTTAGGGCAATATTATGGTACTGTTCTTAGAGTTAAAATTGGCTGTTGCTTTTCAAAGAGGGATAAAAAAAATGTTAAAACACATTGTTACTTAAGAATTATAACGTGACAACACTTAAATAATAGTCAGCCCCGCGGAAGGTCGACACTTTTTCATAAGATGTAAACATAATTCTGAAGACTTCATTAAATATCAAGCAAGGAAAATATAGATAATAGATTACTTTTATTATGCCATGAAAATATAATTTTGATTATTTTATTAAATATGAAGACAATGGAAATATAGATTACCAGGTCACACACATCTTGTAATAAATGACACACGTCTAACCTCCACCAAATAGGACAAGAGATGAATTCGAGTTACCGAAGCCACACCACTTATATATTTGCTTGGTGAAACCAGTAGCTCCTTGAGCCTCAAGCCCAAAACCACCTTATTTATTTTCTTCCACCAACCAGAGATTATAAGAAATCAGAGGAAAACATATAAAGATGTGGAGTCTAAGTGCACCTATTTAATAATGTTCAACCAGAAAATGAATATGACCTTAACACATTCCAACAAAGCAAAAACAAAATATAATCATTCTAAATCTCAACTTCCCTTGCATAGTAGACAACCTAAAAGTTCATAGTTAAAATCTTCTGACAAAAATCTACATTGCTAACCTAATTAACTAAGCCTTCTGATATTTAAACCTTCATTTTCTATTAAAGTTTTAATAACTTTTGCAATCATAAAACATACACATACCTTTAAAAAAACACAATGTACACTTACGTTTATAACTTCGACCTATAGTGTGGATGATCATGTGCCATTCCTACACTACTTGGGCCAGCTTATAATTAAATTTAACTAAACCGTATTTGTAAGCATGGCTGATGTAAATGTGTCTAAGTTCTCTAGTCTCATTATTCAACATTTAAAGAAAACCCCAGTCCCCATTTAATTGTTAAAAGCTGAAATGTCCCTCCCTTGGTGGAAATAGCTTCACAAGTCACTTACATGTATCAAATTCTTACAGCACGCTTTAATAAAAAGTTAAACTTCATTAATTTTCTAGCCTGATGTGCAGAATTAATAAACACTAGCGATAGGGTGGAACCTGATTTATAGTGATCTTGGTTAGCAATAAAACCCACAGATCCCTGCTGTGAGTTGCTATTTCCTTTTTCACTTCTAATCATTCCCTACGCATGTGCACAGAAATTTGCTTTCTATTTAAATAATTTATTTTGGATTTAGGTTATTTATATTTTATGCACCCCCTATTTTTCCATTGGCTGAATTAACTAAACTAAATTTTATTTATGTAACCGTAACTTATTTACATGGCAAAAACAACAAATACGTCCAAGATAGCCTATCATTATTGTGCTGTTGCGTACACTAGGGGCTAGCTGTACAGAACAGCGTTCAGAAATCATGTATTTTTTTCTTCATGGTGCATGACTTTGGCTGCATGCAGATTAATGAGCACTCCAAGATCAGATAGATCAATTGCTCCTTCAGATAAGTTCCTAAAGCGTGTTCAAGCATAATGTCAACATACCAATTTACTGTTGTTGTAAATAGTTGTTTAATTATTTTGCCATTTAATTGAGAATTAATATATTGATCATTTAATTGAGAATTAATAACATAACAAAGAGCAAAGACAAAACTCTCCACGGCCTGGAAATATTTTTATTTGCACTTCAAATAAATAACTGCCTAGAAATACCTTTTGTGGTATTTTTTCTGCTTTGGTAAACCTGGTAATGATGTCATAGCATAATCAATGACATCATAGCCTAATTATTTTTTCTGCTTATTGTCGAAGTTATTCACGCGATGTGACTCGGCAATGCTAATTTATCCCATCGTTAGTAGTTATAATATTTGTGCAATATATGTGCAATCGCATCGGTTACTGGCAATAAAATATTGGCATCAGCAATATCTGCAAAAGGGTTTATCGTCCCAGTCCTTATATATAGGAGATGGGTCACTTGAATCTTCAAATCCACCGAATCCAGACAAATATTTGAGATTCGAAGATTTGGTGTTTTACTGTATTCAATGGTGAAATATTTCACCTCATAAAGAAAGCATAATATTATGGATTCAAAAACTACTTAGTTAGGCCTACGTGAAAAGCACATCTTAATCCGTAATCATTATTTTGTCAGACAAAAGAGATAAGCATGAATAAAATCATTATGTTTCTTAAATAATAATGGCTAGGCGTAGAAAAACTAACATGCCTAATATCCTATGGTATGGTAAAATGATGAGTTAAATGACTTATTAGCCTATATTCTCCTAATGGATATCTTAACTATTTTGCCAAAGTTACAAATTTGTGAAGATACTTATTCATGATACCATTTCTAGAATCATACAGGCAGGTCCCCATATGGGTAAGGATGGCTGGTACCATGGTACCGGGGTCTGGGGAGCCCACCTGGGTTGGTGTGTATAATTATAATAATCTTAGGTTTTAAAACTTTTTCCCCTAACACTGTAGTCTACATATTTGAACCTAATTTCATGCAAAATTGACTGATTTTAATTTCAAAGCAAATTATATGAATATCGAAAATAACTCGTACATCTACAACCATTCAACTGTAAAATTAATGATTGTAAGATAATGATGATGATATTCATACCATACTGTCACTCTCAACTCTCAAGCCAGCCAGGTTTATTTTTAGCTTACATTGTTTATGCATGAGTCATAGTGAATTTCGTGAAGTGTCCAGCCAACACACTTTTTCCACCCTCTCTTCTCTAATTATGTCCTGTTGATGATTGGTGTTGGATGCAAATATTATCAGGGTGTATAGGTTTTCTTGTTTAATTTATGGTAATCACTAATGTGTTTATTGTCTTGAGTTCATCTAAGTTTTAACTATGTCTTCTTTTAAACACAAGTCAGGGGAACAAAAACGAAAGCTACATGATGAAAATGAGAGAGCTTCTGAGCAAGCATTTAAGCATGACATTATGCTTGCAGAACCTTCTACAAGTGGCAGTATGGGCACGAGATTGGGAGAAGTATTACTGCAGGAAGACATTAGTGAGACTTTTTTTTCAAACCAGTGGTGAAACTTGTACAAAACATTGGGATAGTATTCAATTAGATGTTCAGGACTTAAAAGATCCTGACACATGGCCTAATGTTATTAATGATGCTGTCCGGCAACGAATTGAGTCTTGTTCTTAAATATATGAAGAATTTGTGAAATGTCCATATCTACCAAATTTCTTAGAGATGTTACTGGAAAACCATTTTCTGATAACTTACATAGCTCAAAATCTATTAACAAGAGAAAAAAATATCCTCGTGATTGGCTAGTTTGGAGTATTTCAAGAAACACACTTCACTGTCTTCCATTATTATGTTCAAAGAAAATGATTCGGCACCTTTCACTAATCAAAGTAATTAACAAAAATGGGAAGATTTTTTCCAAGTAAGACCCCAGGGAAAAAGTTGTATAATCAGTTTCATAATCATGAAACCAGCACCTATAACAGTAATTCTGTGGTCATAGGGCAAAACCTGATAGCTTTATTCATGTGAAATATTTTATTTTAACAAAAATATTCAAGGTAGCAGAAGCTGAAATGTTGAGATATGTGTTTTTGCCACTTGACTGATTCATCTATTAACTTGTTTAAAACTGTCAAAAAAATTAAATGTCACTATATTTGGTTTTTCTATTTTGGAGAAACTGTAGATTTTCTGTTGGCAACATTTGAATTATAGGGTTTAAGGTTATGTTGGACTATGCATAGTGGTGTGTTTATGTATTTGACTGTTGAGTTCCTGTGGTTTTTTAGTTTAAAGTGAAAATGTTGGTGTGTAAAAGTTGTAAGGTGGAGTTTAATGATCAGGGTAATCTTATATTACCTAAGATACAGTGTAAAAATGAAGAAGAATTTGGCACAAACAATATAAGAAGCATACATCCCTAGACATTATTTGATATTGCTGAAAGTAGTCAAGATACCAGACCAGACACTGTGGAATCTACTAGGCCAATCAGAAGCTCCCCAGATATGGAGAATTAATTTTCATTGGTAAGAAAAATTATTTTACTATAAGGTCTAGCTAGTACTTACTATTTACTTAATTGTTATTATAAAATTATTAGGCATACTTATAAGTGTGTTGTATTTTATAGCCTTGATACTATAATATTATTTTGTAGTTGAGTGACATATTCGAGATTGATTGATTTAAAATGTAAGATCATTCGGTTTCAAAATCAGACCATTTAAATAGACTCAAAATAAAATTCTGGATACATTATTACACCTTTGTGGGTATGTTACTGAGGTTTGCATTGCACTTTGTATTTTTTTGTACACTTCCCCTTATTGTTGCATCAGCAGAAAGAGCCTTCAGTAAACTTGGCAATGTGTTGAAGACCTGGAAAAGAGCATCAATGAGCCAGCAACGCTTGAATTATCTGTCCTTACTGGCTTCTACTTTGGACTTTACGATAGTCATAAATGAATTTTCGAACAGGAAAGTTAGAAAAATGTAACATTTAAATTAGTGAGTCAGTTACAAAATGTATGAACATCAATTGTATCTTATTTTATGGCTTACCTATGTTTATGAATACAATTTGTGAAGTATTATTGAGTGTGTTGTTCTTTTCTATTTCATTTATTGAAAATTTTACAGCTTAGAACATTAATTTTCTCTCAGATACATTTTTCTTGTTTTATATACAAAATAAAACACAGTTCAAATATACTAGTTTTTTAATTTCAAGTGATTTCATGTTCACCAAAAGTACAAGTTAGTTTAGTATGAGTATTGAGTGACTATATTTATGAAATCTGAATGAGATTGCTAATGAGAATAACTTAATAGGTGGCCCATTACCTAACCTGGTACTGGGGCCAAGAGTGCTGATGTGGGGGGGCCTGCATACAGGCCATTAAAAATTAGTTTTAAGAAATCATCCTGCATTGCCTATGATCAATGCTTTTCTTAGACTATCTCTCTGGGTTGTTTGTAAATTTCCCACTCATATTCTAAATGACTGGCCAATGCCCGCTTTCCCTTCCAAACTTGGCATTAGTATTTTAATTTTATTCTGCTCACTAAAATGTCCCCTTTAATCAGCTGTTCAACCTTTGTTGTATTGGGCTGCAAGTACAATGGCCTTTCGCCCCCTGTACTTTGTAATAAATGACAATGTTACCTCACCTAGAGCTTTTGCTATGTTAGCGTGGTTAGTTACATACATTGCTCACAACTTCCCTCACACTTTTGTTTGTTTAAATTCTTCAGGTAATCCATCTAATTTTTCCCACATATTTAGTATTTTCCATAACTAATTCCTTATATTTCTCCCATATTTGTTTATATTCTTCTCTTACTACTTCACTTAACTGAGCTGTGATTAAGTTCCTTGTAACTCTCCCGTAACGGGCCCCTCATTTTGATGCTAATTGTAATGTTATTATCTAGCCGGTTCCACGTTGGGCCACTAATTGTTATGCCGCTATGTTTCGAAGTCTATTGCTATGGGTCCACGTTGTGCACCTATTGTTATCTTATGTAATAGTTATTATTATTCCCCGACATTGGGCTTCACTTTTTGTGATAGAAATAAATAACGTCAGATAAAGTTGATATTAGTTTATTCAATGATAGTAACATTAATACTTTGATAGAAAAATGACCATGTTGCATGAGTGCCGAGCAGTCCGTGACAGTGATTGACACCACAGTGAGCTCCGAGATTGCACCATCCGTGATATCTCAGTCCAATAGAACTTACTAGAATGTTTAGTTCACGAAAATGTATAGAAGGGTACAGAACCGGACACTGCCTCAAAATGAACATCTACACTATTCTGGGTTGTTCGAGAGCAGGAAGTTAAGTTTCAAAGACTTTTACATTGCAATTTTGACTCAACTTTATGTCACACACTGAAGTTAGGTACAGTAGCTGATGCCTCCTAACTTCAGGGCGTGAACTTAAAAACAAAAAATAACTAGTATTTCTTAGTTAGAATCTGGTAACTATCATGTCTGAATAATTTAGAAGAAGACTTGCTTTAAGCACCAAGTAATAAAATATAAAATTCAAATAAAAAATAAAAAATAAAAATATATATATATATAATTAAGAGGAGAATATCGTCAATGCTTTCAAATATTCTTTAGGGTCAAATCAGGGACATTACATCCTGTTTACATCTTTTTGTTCAAGTGCCACTCTAGCACTATTAATTTCACTTTCCAAAATTGACTAAAACTATTTCTACAACTATTTTTTCCCAACAAAACTTGAAGATCTAAATTTTCTTTTTCTACATCATCTACTTTGTTTTTGTTTATTGATATTTTCTTTTTAAGCTCAAATGGTTTTTTTCTTGAATTCCTTTGTCTCTTTTTAAACTAACTTGCTTTTCTTCAAATGTCACTAATTATTTTTCAATCTTACTAAATTGTGCAGAAAAGTTTTTATTAGTCTTTTTTTAACCAGTCAATTTTTTAATCTAATTCCCCAAAACTCTTTTGACAAATTTGCCTACTCTGTTCTATTTTATTCCCCAAAGGTTTTTATTTACTTCCATCTATGCTTTAAATTTTGATTGGTCGCTTCAATATTTTGCCATAAATTTTTCAATTCTTGATTTAATCCTTGAGCTAATCTTTGATTGTCTGCTAATAAAATGTTCACAAGTTGTTCCCAGTTTCCTATTGGTCCCACAACTGTTTCCTATCCTATCCCGTTCACTACTCAATTTTCCATCACTTTAAAATGTTCCCTGCTCTGCCTTAATTCGCCAGATTCTGTATCAATTTCAGTGAGCAAAACATTATTTTCCACTTGAATTTGATAAGCTACCCTCAAATGTCCTATTTCAGTTTGATCACTATTACCACTATTATTAGCTGCCATTTCACCTGGTTTACTGCTTTTTCAGGTTCATTAACATCAACAAAATCTTATCCAAGTTGGTTATGTGATATATTGTTAAAATTTGTTTCAAACAAACAACTGTTGATTTCATTTTCGTCATCATCATTGTGTGAAGAAAACATAATTATGAAGATTTCATGCAATATGAAGCCAATGAAAATAAGATCACTTTTATTATGTCACAAAAATATCATTAGGAAGTTTTTATTAAATATGAAGACAATGAAAATATAGATTACTAGGTTATATCTTGGAGTAATTGACACAAATGACCAGTCTCCACCAAATAGTAAGCACGATGAATTTGAGTTACCGAAGCCATACCAGTTCTTATGAATCTGCTTGGGTGAAACCCATAGCTCCTTGAGCCTCGAACCCAAAATCAACAAAGTCTTTTCTTCCACCAACCAGAGATTATGAGAAAGTGGGGAGAATGTATAAAGGGGTGGAGTCTAAATGCAGCTGTTTCATAATGTCCAAACTAGGAAATGAATATTACCTTGACAAGTGCCAACAAAAGAGAAATATGGCCGCCATTACTAAGATGAATAAAAATTTTAAACTATAAAATAAGAAACTAAATAGTATTACATTAAGATTAATTTTAAATAATAAAATGGCTGGGGGAATTAAAATCATTACAGAGTAACTGCAAACAATTAAAGGTAGAAATTCATAGATCTACAAAAATTCCCCGTAATGAGACGTATTCCTGTTTACTTTTACTAGTCTATGTGAATGAATATCAGTTGGCCTACTTAAAAGATCTACTTTTCTCTTTCATACTGAAATTGTCTAGAAAGAATCTTATGATAAACAAGCAGTTTAATTTCTGCATGAACACACCACACATTATAGAACAGGCATACTTTACCTGAAGTCTAATTTTTATATGAAGAACAGTAGAATTCACCAACATTGATTGTGACTAAAATTTGACCTTATAGAAATATGTTTTATTTGATTGATTTATTAGATATAGTTTATCTAAAAAGTTATAAAAAGTTCCTAATAGTGCTTCCTCAGGGATTACTTAATAATATGTCTTTATACTAGCAATTAAATCAAATCAAAATGCAATGGAATAATAATTTCATCCACACCATTGTGGCAGTATGAGATACTCTATAAATTAAATGTATTTAACATCCACGTTTATCTTATTAGAAACGATCACTATAAACCATAAGGAAAATTATTATTTTATAAACAATATAAAAAAGCCGAACAAAATCTTTCTTTTAAATAATATTTGCCCTTTAGTATTTATACTCCAGCAAATGAACACTTTTGACGTTGGGTACTGGCATGCTCAGCTGAATAATGACATACTGCCAGGTCACCATTTTAAATTATTAATAAAGTCCCAATTTGAAAAGTTTTCACTTTTGTATTTTGTTTAAATAATTTGTGTAATTTATTTTCAGTTTCAATTAATATAATTAATAACCCAAAATTAATTAATAGAATATTTTTAAATATTGATTCATTTTATATAAAAGAATATAGAATAATCAAATATACTGCATGTGTGTTAGTCAACAAGAATAACAGTTTGTTTGTTGTCTTGTTTGTTTAATTAATTTGTATCATGTTTATTATTACAAAGGTAAAACCAAAATTAAATAGGTCTACATAAAATAAAGTGATTTTCTTTAAACATATCAGTAATTTAGTGAATAGGCCCTACTCTAAATTGTGTGATCTATGAAATAATTTCAAAGTGTGACAGTTTGTGTACAAGTAGCATTTTTTAACGTCTTAATTGTGCTTTTGCAATTAATTATAAAGTGTTTTCCGCAGTGATACAATATGCTTAATTTCCAATTTTACATAAATATATTTTCTAAATTTCTTATTGCTTGTGTATTAAGAAAATAAGAACTCTATTTGAGCCCCAAGATTGTTATGTTAACCAAATGACTAGGCCTAAGTCTTGAAAATTTATGTTATCATAGTACTAATATAACACATAAGATAAATTTGTTTTTAGTAGGATAGGTTTATTACTTTAAATATTTTGAAATTAACATAACTTTTGTATTAACATATTTTTAAGGTTTTGCCTGGATTAAGCTTCATTAATCTCAATGTTGTTCCCATGAAAATGAGTCACTCTAAACTTAGCCAAAATGAATGAAGACAAGAACAGCCTACTACTGGTCCAGAATCAAGAAGTTAAGTCTACACCTTCTAGTTCCGAACAGGGTGAAAGGTGTATCACATAGCCAAGCTTTCTTTCTTTCTTTTTTATTTTACAGTTTAAGTCAAATAGTTACAGATATTATAAAAGGCTATGGGACCAGTATGTAAACACATTCTGCAAAAAAGAATGTACTAATTACAGCTCAAACACTACAAAACATCACTGTTTCCAGCCTGTGGCTGGGTCATTAAATAAAATGCCTCCATCTTCCTCTATCCTTCCTCCTTTAATTTCGTCCATTCTTCTTCTCTAACTTGAACACTCATGGTTATCTGCTCCTCCCATCTCTTTCTTAGCCTCTCTTGCGGTCTTTTTCCTAAATATTTAATTGCCAACATTTTCTTTGGCATCCTCTCTTTTTCCATCCTCATTACATGCCCATACCATCTGTCTTGCTTCCTCTACTATCCCATCTACTCCCATATAACTTTATTCTTAATTTTGTTTCTCCTCGTGACAGCTCACATGCTCCTCAAAAACTTCATTCCCATGGCCTCCGCTTCATAGTTTCGCTTACATTCAATGTCTATATTTCTAATGCATATGCGACAATGGATACAAAGTATGCTCTGTACAACATTTCCTTGCACTTCAAGGGCTCTTCTCCATAGCAGGTCTCTTTCACACCTATAGAATAACTCTCCCCACTGTCCTCTTCTCATTACATCCTCTCTACTCTCTACTTTCACCTTTCATCTCAATCACGCTTTCAAGGTATTTTACATTCTGCACTTTTTTCAGCTCTACTCCATCCAACTTTATAGCTTTACTAGATCTTATCCTCTCCCTTGTCATTACCATCACTTTACACTTTGCCCTACTAAATTTCATTCCACACTCTTTCACTTCCTCATTCCATCCTTGTAGTTGTTCTTGTACATCTTCTTCCTTCTCCCCTCATACCATCAAGTCATCAGCAAATATCATAGCTTCCATTCTTTCTTCCCTGAATTTCCTTGCCACTTTGTTCATGACCATTTCCATTACCATTACAAATAGTAATGGTGAAGGGGCCCTCCCCTGTTTCACTCCATTTTTTATTTGGAACTTTTCGTCTTAACACAACTCATATCCTCTCTCATTAAAGATTTATTTCCACTTCGGCCTCCTCCATTTCTTTCCAAACTTTATTTTTATCCACGCTATCATGTGTCTTCTCCACATCCCTAAATACCATTATAAAGTATTTCCCATATTCATACCTTATTTCTATCAGCTCTCATATGGCAAAGATTAAGCCTACTGTAGACCTCTGTTCCATAAATCCAGTGGCACATTAGCGTTATCTCTCTATAATTTGTACACCTCCTCCTGTCTCCTTTTTTGGAAAGAGGTATAAAAAATTAACAATTACAGTATCAAAACAAACCTAAGTAAGGTGTTGTGTATGCTTGAAAGGTTTGATACTGTTGATAGTTTAAAATAAATAAAAAGCATACCTACTGCCTATAATAATACTTTACTATCATGGTACATACCAATAACTTAACCTAACCTTACTACCTGTTCAATTTATACACTTATGCACTAATTACTCTAATGTGCTAAGGATAAAGAGGTTGAATATAAAGTTCACCTGCATTTATGTTGAGGCTGAGTGGCAAATCATTTAGGAAAACCACCCTCAGTGCACCCAACTTGGATCGAACCCTGATCTCCCCATTATTGGCAGTCATTCTATTGCGAGAGTAGTGCCTTAGACTATGTGGCCACAGAAGCGGGTAGTAGGTTTGTAATCAAATAAACAATGTAATGGTAGTAGGAAAATATGACATGTATATATATATATATATATATATATATTAAAATTTAAAGAATAATGTACAAAAACACATTTTTGTTAATAAAATTGTATCCAGTTATTTAGATGTTGAATAAAAAAAAATCAAATAAGATAGGTACAACATTATTATTTTTAAAGCATGTTTTTTAGCATTATTTAAAAATAATATATTATTGTAAATTGTTCTATATTTTTATTGCTACAATTTTTCTTGTTTTTAAAACTTCACTTGTCAAAAGTGACAGCTGCTTAATATGACTTTTCCATAAATATTCTGTTTTTTCTATGGAAATCACACTTTAGTATGGAGTGCCACGGCAGCACATATACTGTTAAATATTAATGTAAATAATAGGTTATTTTGAAAAGAAAAAAACTCAAAGATGCCACTAAATTAGTAGATATATAATTACAGATTACAGAAAACCACAAGATCTGCCAGCTAAGCTTAAATGTAAGTATGATGAACAAGTGTCAGTACACGGTTAAAAAGTTTAGGCTTTGATTAAACATTATTAGTGACAAAAGTGACATTTAGAAAGTGTGTCAAAGGTTTTTAATTGGGAGAGAATAACATTCACATATAATAATTAGAGTGAAAATTGATTATCAAAATTTAATAAAATAATAAATAAGCTTTAGGTTTATTAACAGCAATTTACCTAGAACTAAAATCATGGAAAAGTTCAAAGACGCCAAGTACAATAATTAGTGACTGCTGTAGATCTGACCACACCCATAGTATTTAAGCTTCATTAAATACCATTGTGAACAATTTAGTTATATTTAAATAGACACCTTGGATATAATAGTTGTTTTTAATGAGTAATGACTATAGAGAGAATATCTTAAACAATTTAAGATGCATAAATAAATCTGTGGTAATGATGTTACTATATGCAACAAAAAGAAGAGAAGGGAATCTACAAATTAAAGTAATATTATGTTTCCTAAAACACTTCAAATTTGTAAATAAGAACATTATTTGGAATGTTTTAAATTTTAGGAGATTCTTCAAGAGATGTAACACATTGGACAGGGGTTCAAAGGATGATAGGCTTGGCAACCACTATTCTAGACTTGTTTTCATAAAGACTCAGTCTTATTTAGTTTGGTCCAAGATTAATTACTGGCACATAATTAATAAGTCATGAAAACAATCCAAATTGGCACAGAGTAAAATGTGACTGACACACACACACGCGCGCATGCGCGTTTTATTTGTATTGTCCAATTTCTGTATTAAATATTAACATGGAAGTCCAGCCTAAAAGACTTAAATACAAATATAAATAGTTCATGACCATACCATAGCTGAACCAACAGCAATCCCAGCAAAACCCATCTCTGTAATTGGTGTATCAATAACTCTCTTGTCACCATACTTTTTCCATAACCCTTTGGAAACTTTATAAGCACCATCATACATGGCCACCTCTTCCCCCAATATATACACTCTGTCATCTCTTTCCATTTCTTCATCCAATGCTGCATTGAGTGCATCTCGAACAGTTACCTGTAAACATGCCATTCTTCTACATGACCATCTCCCACAATACACACACTATCTCATCTAATTACATTTATTTATCTAATGCTGCAGTGTATGCAAATCAAACAGTTACCTGTCAAACTAATCTTTGGCTAACTCTTGCTCCAATAGAAACATTGTTATTTCTTTCAATTTCTTCATCAAAAACTGCAATGAATGTATTTTAAATAGTTACCTAAAAAAATGTAAAACTACTAATTGATAAAAGGCAGTCAAAGTAGAGCACAATGTGCTTAAGAATTAGTTCACTTACATGGGCAAGGTTCTTTATATATACTAAATGCAAAAAAAAAATTGCCTCTTTTTATTGATGCAAATAATTTTAATGGATTTAAGAAAGTAATTTAAATCTAAAAAATGTTAACTACCACATTAAATTAACCATTTAAAAGTGTGGCACACATCACAAAAATATGTTTGAATAAAGGTTGGGGTTCAAGTGAAAAGGGTGTAACTGGACAGCCGGGAAAAAACTTTCTGTTTATGATTGACCACTCCCCAAAGGCACCCGATTCTCATAAAAGTGATAAAAATCCATGATTACATGTATATTTTGTATGGCTACAATACATGTTTTAGAGACTACTCAGAGAAACAGAACTTTGAAACTTGTTAGTAATA
The DNA here is from genome assembly GCA_039000515.1 of Timema cristinae. NCBI lineage: Eukaryota > Metazoa > Arthropoda > Insecta > Phasmatodea > Timematidae > Timema > Timema cristinae. Next base: position 30,415,945 of record JBCFYV010009882.1, read on the forward strand.
AAATAATTAATGGATGTATTCCATTTAACGGTGAAAACTAACTTAACTGTTTTTAAAAAAAACATAACAAATCACTGTGGTAAATAATGTAACATGAGCCATCAAGGAACCAAACTTTACCCATCAAAAGCTTATCTATCATGTGTGATATTTGAAAGTAGATCCACTTGGGTTTTTTGGATTTTTGTGATACTAGGTGGTAATTTGTCACATATACATATATATATATATATATATATATATATATATATATATATATATATATATATATATATTATCATGGTAAGATTCAGGTGATCAGTGATTAAAACTTGGAGTTTGTAGTTAACTGTAGACCAGAAATTCGAACACTTTCCTTTTGAGCCAAGGAAAATAAATAATGATTAATGAACCACTAATTGACTCAGGAGGTGTCAAGTCTAAAAATATGGTATGGGGGAAAGATAGAAAACAGTGCAGGGAATTAAAATAGCTTATATTTTAATCTAGTGGTAGAATAAATTTTATCAGAACCTTAAATCAATTAGACAAACCTTATATAAGTAAAACACATACATTATATACTATTTTAAAAGAGTTTGTTTAGTTTGAGTTATATCTCTTTTAAGGAAATATACATCAGATGATAACCAAGTGTGGTTCAATAGTAGAAAAGTTATTTGTGCTGTGATCTGACAAGTTGATAAATATTAATGTTTATATATCTTTCCTAAATGTATAATTAGAAATGTTATCTCGTTCTTTAAAGAATAATAAACAAATTTTGACACTTAAAGAACCAGCGTTTGACTCTTAAGTTATTTAACTAATAACATTACTTTTGAAAATAAATGTTTAAAGAAGTAAAGAACTATATATCTATCAAAAGATAAAATGGTGGCTACATTGGTTTTAAGATATATGAAAATAATGGTTGTAATGAAGTAGCTTAGGTTGAAATCAATGAAGTGTCACTTTAATAAATTTAGGTTGTTGATTATTTAAATCTAAATGTTACAAGATGATTTAAAATTAAGTTAGGTTTAAAAGATGCCCATAATATAATTGATTGAATTCTGAGCATTAATCTTCACTCTGATGAGTACCAAGTGGTTTCTAAACAGTAAAACAATCATTGGTATGTAATGCCAGAGTTGGTGTTTTAAGTTGACAGCTATTTGTCAGATTATTTAATCATTAGGTTTTAAAGGCCGAAATAAAAAATATCCAATAGTCAACAATATATAGATAGAAATGCATATGGATAAGCAAATCAAATGCAAACTGTGCAACTAAACAGATAACTGAAAGTGAACTATCGTAGATTGACAAAGTTGATGTTTGTATTCAATCATTAGGTTAAAGGTTTGTACGATGTTGAATAAATTATTCAGGGAAACTTATTCGAGATAAATAAATAAATATGGAGATTTAGTATAAAACTTATGTATTTTTGAGATACCAAATGAAAATATTTGGCTACCTTGAGTTTAGAATTGTGTTTGTTAAATTTTTATACTTTTGGTTTGTGCAGAGTCCATGGCTTTATCAAATTTATCAGAGAAAATTTTAGTTTACAACTGATCTTATAACACGGCTATGGATTTGGACAGCAAAATTAGTATTTGTGTGGTGTTTGTTGTGAAAATAAACATGCTTGAATGGTGTTTTATAGGTCAATTAGAATCTATTGTATCAAATGGAAATTGTATCAATTTCCTCAGTTCTGTATACTCACAAGCTTTTAAGCTGCAAGTTAACTTTTGTCTTCTAATCTTTTTCATATTGTCCTTATTTTTATTATAGTAGGTGGATTTTGATGAAACGATGGATGTTTAATTGCTTGTCAAATACTTGATTCTATGTTGCTATTTCTAGTCTCTTTTCCTTTCCTGTGGTTCAGAATTAACTCAACTTATTCTACTACAAATAGCTTGTTTAGAAGAGGGGAAATATCATATAGCAAAAGTGTGTAAATCCTTTAAGGCTCACCCACACAAACTTTTTGCACTGCACCATATAAAAATTCCTGAATATGTGTTTCTACTCTGATAAGACTCATTGTTAATGGTGTTGCTTTTTCTTATCTCACCGCATATTTCCAATTATACTTGCAGGTTTTATCTTATTCAGTGGAATAAACTTGCTGAGGTGGGTTGAGGACAGAAAGGAGGAGGTGGCACTTATCCAAATGTTTATAAATATTGGGAATGCCAGGCCTCGACCGTGGTTCGGATTCCACGTTAAACTGTAGGTCTTTCATTTCAACTCACAATCACCCTACCATTACACATTAGCGTGTGTATAACCCAAACGGGTAGTAAGACGCGGTGCTAATAATAATAATAATAATAATAATAATAATAATAATAATAATAATTTATAAATATTCATCTTAATATATAAAAACATTTAAGACTAAACTGGCCACTTCCCCCTTTTACTAGACCAAGATCACTTCTTGAATCATCCTGTGTTAAAAATTGTAATTTGTTATTTTGAACTTTTTTTAGAATAATTAACAAAATAATTGTACTGCTGGTATGTTTATTAGACATTAATTGTGTTTGCAAAACAAAATAAATTTAAAATATATTTTTTGCTACACACTTTACTATCCATTAGGGTTGTATGCCTGCGTACTAATTAATTTAATGTGTTGGGGATGAGTAAGGATGAATTTATAGGATGTGTACTCACATTCGTAAGAGAGAAGAGTAGAAATCCATTTAAGAGAAACCACCCACAATAACCAGACCAGGATCAAACCTCCTCCTTTTAGTCATCGGCAGTCTAGTTTATTGCTAGAGTGATGCCTTAGGCCAGCCGTAGGTAAACTATGGCCAGCAGGCCAAATGCGAACCCCGATGTTAATTTTGCAGCCCACATACAAATTTATAACCTTCATGATTTTATTAACAAATGTGACAAATTAAATACATAATCAATGTGTGTTTTTCAACATGTGAACAAATGAGCAAGCGCATTTATAATGTTACATGTGTATAAACCTAAGTTTCTGTGTACGGTAATTACTGTAGATATTTGAATGAATGTATTTTTGTGAAAATAAAGTTCACTATTTAGTAAATTTAGATTTTTGTCACATGCCTCCCACAAAAAACCTTACAGATGTCCATATGGCCCTCATGGAGAAAAGTTTGCCCACCTCTACCTTAGGCCATGCAGTACTGAAACGAGATAAAATCTTGTTAAATTTTACATACCAAGATTTTTTAAAGTGAAATTTGCCTGTATTGTGATCATAACCCATCAGTTGATTTCATCTACATCTTTCCCTTTTTCATCCTTTTCAATTAGCAAATTTATGATGATATGAAGGTGAAGGTTTGACTTTCTTTTTTTAATTTTTAACACATCACCAGTGAGCTATAAAAGCTTGTTATAGAAAATCTATTCCATGGAAAATTACCATAGGGCTATCAGCCAGCCAAGCTTTATACTAGGATCTGACCTCATAAAACCAAGTCAGGCACCTCATGATGGTGCCGAGCTAGCTTTGCCAATAAAAAAAACTAATTAGTTCTTGCGTATGTTTTAATACCTAGCGAGGTTATCCATATATTTACACTAACAGGGTTGGATGAGGCAGATATAATTTAGAGGAAATGTAATCACATGTGTGTAGGTTAGTAGAAAATCACTAATAAAAAAGTAAGCGGTACACCCAACTGGTATTCTAATTCTGACCACCATATCACCACAAAGCCAGCCATGTTACTGGAAACCAAACAAAGTTGACAATAGTACCCACAAACTCACTAATGTTGGTAAGTGTATTAGAAAATGTGCTTAATTAAATGTCAAAAAGAATATTTAAAAATTTCCAAACACTTAAAGGAAATATTTTTTGTTTTATTGTTGACCTTAAATGGTCTAATTAAATCAAACAAATCATGTAACATAATGCAATGCTCTTAATCAGTTTAGTGCACATGTCATATGACTTAGTAAGTCTTGTCTAAGTATAAATATAAAAAAAAAGGAATAAAATAAATGCTTTTAAACAGTATTTTAATTATTTGAAACTAAACTAATTGTGATGGAAAACACAAGGACAAATATATGTAGTGTGAACAGCTGTCACAGTTACATTCCCAATAAGCGTTATGAAAATCTGTCTTTTACAAAAATGATTTTCCTTACTTGTTGGCTGTTAACAATACTTGATGTTGAAAATGTTCGACGAGATACTAATTTCACAGCGTTCTGCAACAGTAAATAAAAAATTAATTTACATCATTAAATATACACTTTAATAGTTAATTATTGTTCAAGATAAAATTCAAAGAAAAGCACAAGACTTTCCCAGCTAGTCCTATAACTACAGACTGTTCACGATAGGTTTTTACCTGGATGACAGTTCGAAAATCATGTTTAGGTTTTGGGTTGCCAACACTTGTAAAAGATCACTGTTTTGTTATAAATGTAAAAATCTTTAATTACCTGTTATATATGACATTTAAAATAATGTAAACTTAAGTTTTCTCATCCTATTTCATTTTTTTAAATAATTTCTTTTTATCCAACTCAAAACAATATTTTAAACATAATTAAAAGTACCTATTCTTCGTTTTGGAAAGTTTTTGATTTTGTGTAATATAGTGCACACATCGAACCTTTTAACACAGGTATCGTATTTACTTAGAAAAGAGAAAATTGTTTTTTTTTACATACAATAAATAGTTTGATTATTTTTATCTTATTTTGAAATATTTAACTGAATAAAATATTTTCATCAACTGCGTGTTTGCATCATTGTAAAAAACTTGTTTACCGTCATGTTCAACCATGTGGTTTAAATTCATCAGTCGCCATTTTGAAGCTATGTTCGTTAGAAGTTTTTGTGAAAGTGGTGTGAATATTTTTTTTAAGTGGAATAAAACGATAAATAAACTTTGTGTTCGTCCTCAAATAAATATATAAATAATATTGGCTTAAATTACTGTGGTTAACTATCACATTAATATATTACCATCTGTTTTCATTACAGTGATCCAAAGTGATAGATGTCAGCTGTTGGCATAGTGATATATTAGAGATTACTTCTAGTAACATTTTGAACAGTCATCCAGATAAACTTAGCTTGTGAATGAATTATAAGTATCATGTATTATTATACATACAGTGAGAATTGTGATAGGTTAAAGGGTTTGGTGACCCAAATAATTTTTCCTTGATGATAAATTTCAACCAAAATACCATATTTACTAAATATCACAACTTAGGGTTGATACACCTCTAGTAAGTTTGGAAATTTCCTGATTTTCTGAGGTTTTCAAGACAAAAAAATACAACCCAGAGCTATAAATAAAAAACTGTTATTTTCACTTGTTTCTATTAAGTTTTAGATACAAAACTACTAAAAAGATTTGTTTTAATAACATGATCTAACTAAAGGAAATTATTTTCATGTACCACTTTTGAAATACTTTTTTCACCCATTTCTTCTATTAATATTCAAACTATTACCTTATCTTAACCAAAATTATTAGAAGGCTATTAACAATGATCTGAATTAATCTGGAGGTGTTATTATTCTGATATTAAAACACATCAAACTTTACATCTTGTCTAAGAAATGGATTATATGAAACAGTTGAAATTTTTTTTTTATATATATATATTTTAGAAAAATGTTGCTAAAGAGTGTTAATTTACATAACATGCCTAAAACATAGTTCAAAAATAGCCATATATGACTGTGATGAATACATCATTTATAATTAATCAGGTTCATTACAAGCTAAAAGGTCTAATGTGAAACCTTTACTTTTTACTTACAAATAGTAAGAATATAATTAAAGCTAAAAGCTAGGAAGAGACTAAATCAAATATACAGTCCTACTTGTATGAAACTTGAATGTACTAGATGTAAATGAACTAGAATTTATTCTGTAATGTATGGAAACTTGCCTTGCGCATAACATAGGCCTATTTGATTTTATATTTGCAATTTGCATTTTTCATAATGACAGGACACTATTTTCTCAGACAGCAGGATTTGTATGATTAAAAACAAATATGTCACTGTTCTTCCCAAAATAATGTAAGTTGAGGATTAGACCAAAATAGTTTAGAGCATATTATAAAGCCCTCCCAAATTGAGGATGACTGCGCTATCTGATAGTTTGCGATCTTAATTGATAGTCCATAAGTATCTGACAATTTCTGTACGTCCATCACAAGCTCTGCCTTAAAATATGAGTAAAAAATTCCTTGGGCACAGGATGACTCCTGGATACCTCGGTGGTAAGAGTATTGGTCCCAGGTTCTATTTCTATGTCCAAGTGTCATTTTTCAATTCAAAGATTTAGATTGTTAGATGTGTTTAAAACTGTACCTAACAATTATAATAGCTTGACTATTTAATCTAACACATTGATTAGTTACAGTAATTACTTACCTAATTTATAGAGAAGGGATGAGTATAATGTATACAAAGTGCACCCACATTATTGTCAAGCATAAATGATAAATTATATGAGGCCTAAGTGCACTCAAATTAAATTTTAATATAGCTTTCACGTCACCGGCAATCTAAGCTCTGTTCAAATAGATTGGAGGAGCCTTGCAACTTTACCCTGACAAATACAACCTTGTCACAAACTTTTAATATAAGTCTGCATCAGATGATTTGAATGTTTAACCATCCTCACGACCACAGTGCAACTACCTACCAGATATCCTAGAAGCTATGGCTGTATCTGGATAGTCTCAAGGATCCTTGCTTTATTGCCTCAACAAATATACACTTGCCACACATTTTTGAAAGGAGACTGCATCAAATAATCAAACAGTTATTATTGATTCATCCTAATCTGAAGTAAACAAACATTTCCATATCACAACGCGAAGGAACTACATGATTGGTGGAATACTAGTGGAATATTTTAAACAGGCGTGACCATGTATAGTCAGTACCATAGCGAAGTAAGTCACTACAAATTTTTGTATTTTTTAATGCTTTTAAATTTCCTGTCATGTTTAACAAAACTTGGGCCACACTCGGAAAACGCCATAAATACACAGGAAGCACTCACAACCATCACTTTAACACTGCCGAGATGAACTGTTGACTGACTGTTGCTGACTTGACATTAACATGTAATAATGAATGTACCACAGGGTTCCTCAACGCTGAGTCAGGAGTTTGTTTGTATTCGAATAGCGATGGCAAAGCTTAAAGAATGATTTCTAAAGCAAATGAAGTGATGATTTTAGTAATAATAATTTTCTTATGTTATTTTAAAACAAGTTTAATACAAAATATAGAAGGGACTATTTGGTGAAAGGATACCAGTGAAAGTCCATTCAGTAACAAATCAGAGCATAGGCTTCCACGTGGCTTTGTTTACATCAAGTCTCAGGTTAGGATGGATCAATAATAGTAATAATAATAATAATCAATAATAGGGATTGCAACGCCATCATCTATCTTAGAAACCAAGTTTACTGCCATCTAGTATCAATTATGAAAATGAATAGGTGTCATGTTGGAAAAAAAACATATGCCACTTTAATTATTGTTATTAATCCTTATACGTTATGAGGATGAATTACCAATAACACCACCACATTACCAATACAAATGATACCATTCCATTTTTGCAGGTTTTAATGTATTTCTGAGGACAATAGTACAAACCACACACGGGGGTCCCACCTCTTTATTTACTTCAATTGTGGCGAACTCGAACTTGATTTAATCGCTATCGTATTTCCTTTTCCGAGCCATTTTCCACAGGAAATTCGACTAAAGCAAGAACATTAATCGAAATCAACCACCCCGCAAAGGTGACTGCTGACTACTGCATATCGACCAGCTTAGACACATGCAAGCACAGGCATATGCAGCTAACTTGACCTTCAAAACAGATTTACTGTCACTTTTCAGTGATGGAGGAACGTGTGGCTCAGTATCTCTTGATTTAATGCACCGCTGTTTATGTTGTTCAGAGCGTGGGCAGTCACTTTCACTCGTGGACCACCAATTGAGAACCACTGTTCTAGTGGAAAGAGAGATGCAGGATAGCCTGAGGCCAGAAATAAGCAGGCTAACTTGCTCAAGAAGTACAAGGTATTGTCCCACAAGCTTAATTTTTATATATATATTAAGTAAACATAAAAAACAAGGTAAAAAATATGTATGTTTTATGTGATAACCTCAACAAGCAGTAGGACAATCTGTTTGTATACAGGGTGTTCGGAAATTCGCAGATACGGACTGAACCACATGATTCTGTCCCTAAACTAAGTAGAAAATATTCTTTGGTAGAAATATGTTAGGCCCTCAGTTCCCAAGAAAAACTGCATCAAAGTTCTGAAAACATTAGAAGAAAGAGGTTCTGTGGCAACGCCGTGGCTTATATTTTGAATCAGTATTAAGGTATAGGGCTAGGTAAAGAGTCGAGCTAAGTAGTGTCAAATAGGCCATGGTGTGCAAACACGTAGAGTTTTGGGACATGGCAATGGCCAGGGGTGCATTAAACAGACTAGCTGTACATGCAGGCCGATTGTACACCAATCACAATCCCAACAGATGGCACCCAAGTGTAAATGTGTTTTGCCAGTTAGAGGTGCGTTGCCGATAGACTGGTCAAATGGGACCAGCACAGCGTGTGGATACACACTAATATGTAAAAGGCTTCTCAACCATGTTAAATCATATATTATGAAGCAGCAACATGGCTTTTTTCTGGCGTGGTCAGTAAATACTAATTTATATCTATATACTCACTATATTCTTGAGGCTCTTGTAAATGGATCCAGAGTTGTTGCTGTCCATACTGATTTCTCAAAGGCATTTGATTATGTTAATCATAGCATACTAATTGACAAACTAAGTCTGTGGGGGATTAATAATACAATGATATCTTGGTTCACATCCTATTTAAGTAATCATAATCAACAGGTGGTAATTAATGGTTTCAAATCTATAAGTTTTTCTCAGACGTCTGGTGTCCCACAAGGGTCGCACCTAGGGCCTTTACATATGTTTAATATATGTTCATGATATTGATAATTACATTCAAACCAGTAACATTTTATTGTTTGCGGACGATATGAAAATTTTCAGGGTGATTAATTCATAAGAGGATCAAGTTTTTCTTCAAAATGATTTGGATAATTTGACCAAGTGGTGTAAAAATAACTGTTTGGACCTCAATTTTTTTTAAATGCTTTATTACCAATTTCTCAAAGAAAAAGAATAACATGCCAGCAACATATCTAATAGGAGACAGCTCCCTTGCACAAGTGGAACATATAAATTATCTAGGCATAATATTTGACAGTAAAATGATTTTTCAATCCCACATTGAAAGTAGAACAAATAGAGCTTTTAAAATAATAGGATTTGTTATGAGAAACTGCTTATCTTTTCAAAACAAATAAATTTGTATCCTGCAGCTGACAGAATAGTGTCAGTTCAAAAAAGGTTTCTGAAATTCTTAACTTTCAAAAAGGGTATACCTTTGCATGGATAAGAAAATAAACTAAGTCACTTCAAAATGGCTTCTTTGTACCAATATTTCAAGTTCACACACAAAATTCACAATAATGTAATAGACAGTAAAGATCTTATAGGGAAGCTAAATTATCTTGTTCCTGCTCATAGCACATGCTTAAAACATGTCTTTGCTACGGTAAGTAACTCCACCAACTATACATAAAGTCCGTTCACTGTAAGAATTGTTTTCTTAAAGTCCTTTTTCCCTACCAGAAATCTATTATATAGTAGGATATTGGTAGGAAAAAAGACCTTTCAGAGAGTAATTCCTACTGTGAATGGAGTATACAACTGTCGTCAACCCCGCTTGGATTATGTATGATCGTGGCTCTCACGTAGCCTCTGGATCTGACTGCAGTGTCTAGAAGAGCTTGGCATAGTTTCTTATGACCCGAGGGGCTTGTTTCGCGGGAACCAAGCGGATAGGAAGGATGGTTCGGCGAGTTACCGCGGTGAACCGGATAGGAGGGGTGGTTCGGCGAGTTACCGCGGTGAACCGGATAGGAAAGATGGTTCGGCGAGTTACCGCGGTGAACCGGATAGGAGGGGTGGTTCGGCGAGTTACCGCGGTGAGCCGGATAGGAAAGATGGTTCGGCGAGTTACCGCGGTGAACCGGATAGGAAAGATGGTTCGGCGAGTTACCGCGGTGAACCGGATAGGAAAGATGGTTCGGCGAGTTACCGCGGTTAACCGGATAGGAAGGGTGGTTCGGCGAGTTACCGCGGTGAACCGGATAGGAAGGGTGGTTCGGCGAGTTACCGCGGTGAACCGGATAGGAAGGGTGGTTCGGCGAGTTACCGCGGTGAACCGGATAGGAAGGCTGGTTCGGCGAGTTACCGCGGTGAACCGGATAGGAAGGCTGGTTCGGCGAGTTACCGCGGTGAACCGGATAGGAAAGATGGTTCGGCGAGTTACCGCGGTGAACCGGATAGGAAAGATGGTTCGGCGAGTTACCGCGGTGAACCGGATAGGAAAGATGGTTCGGCGAGTTACCGCGGTGAACCGGATAGGAAGGGTGGTTCGGCGAGTTACCGCGGTGAACCGGATAGGAAGGGTGGTTCGGCGAGTTACCGCGGTGAACCGGATAGGAGGGGTGGTTCGGCGAGTTACCGCGGTGAACCGGATAGGAAGGGTTGTTGGTTATGGTGGGCGGCTGAATGACGAAGAAACACACACAAACTGTTGACGATGGTTTATTACTCGAGAGGTCGAGTCCAAGCTCCAAGCTCTGCTCCGTTGACTGATGCCCACAAGCCTTTCGGCTGTTGCCCGACATAGAACATCTGACTTGACAGTTATGCCACGCCAGGTTGTCTATGAAAGGGCTGATTTGTTGTTTGAGTACCGAGTCACTGTCGTGACTCTTAACCTCGTGAATGAAATTAATACCTATGAAATGAAACAGATGAAATGAGGCTGTAAGAGAATTACACGTGTATTAGTAAATTACCCTTTGAGGTGCAATTGTGATTGTGTTGGGTCGTGGGAATTTGGGAGGATTTTCTTTTTTGGGATGTGGGAAGGTGTGTTTAAGGTATGATTGTGAGTTGTGAGTGATTGCGCTGGGTCTCGGGAATTGTGGAGGATTTTCTTTTCTTGGGATGTGGGGAGGTGTGCTTAGGGTATGATGGTGAGTTGTGAGTGATTGCGTTGGGTCTCGGGAATTGGGGAGGATTTTCTTTTCTTGGGATGTGGGTAGGTGTGTTTAAGGTATGATGGTGAGTGATTGCGCTGGGTCGCGGGAATTGGGGAGGATTTTCTTTTCTTGGGATGTGGGTAGGTGTGTTTAAGGTATGATGGTGATTTGTGGATGATTTAGTGAGTCGATTTCCGGGAAGGGTCGAAAGGTTTAACTTGACTGTAGGGAATAGGTTTGACGCGGATGGTTACATATCCATTCCCCATCTGGGGCCGCCAGTGGCGCCAGCGTTATTCTCTGGCTAGAAGGTTGACCTAGGCGGTTATCCCAGTGGAGTCCGGCGGTGGCAAAGGTTATAAGGAGTTGTTTGTTGGGGTAGGATTTTCTTTTCTTGGGATTAGGAGTGAGGTGGATACATTTCCATTCCCCATCTGGGGCCGCCCCCGGCGCCAGCGTTATTCTCTGGCTAGTAGACAACCTAGGCGGTTATCCCAGTGGCGTCCGGCCGTGACTAAGGTAGTTGTGGCATGAAATGTGCGATTGGTGAAGGTGGTCTAAGTCGGGAGGCTGTTCATCTACGCCAGCCTGGGTCGTTTCCGGTGTTGTGGTTCAGTCGGGTCGTACTGTCCAAGTCCTCTAACTAGTTCGTTCTCGTGTGTTTCAGTCTGTTCGTAGAATTTCTTGTTTCTGTCCTGGTATATTTCTTGTAGTTGGCGGCAGTTTGTCATCATGTGTATGTCAGCATTTCTAGTGTATATGTCTGCCCCTGTGAGTATCCTTAGTATTTTGTTTTGTACTGTCTGAAGTTTTCGAGTGTGTGATTTGGCGGCATAGCTCCATACTACACAATTATAAAGAATGATAGGTTGAATTATCTGCTTGTATAGTAGTAATTTGGTGGGAATTGAGAGCTGCCCTCCTCTGAACAGTGAGTACAATTGTATGAATCTACCCATTGCTTTTTTTTTTGGTCTTATCTATATGGCTCCTCCAGGTGAGTTTCCTATCTATTGTGATCCCAAGGTACTTGACTTCGTCTTGGAGTGGGATCTCTGTGTCAAATAGGGTAAGTGGAGCGGGAAGCGGTTTCCTACCTTTGGCTAAAATTACGGCTGCTGATTTGGTGGGGTTTACTTTAATTCTCCAGTTTGAGAGCCAGTCCTGGAGGAGGAGGAGGTATCGTTGCATAGCTAGTGATGCATAGTTTATGTTTCTATTAGCTACATATAGCATGGTGTCGTCGGCGAAGAGTCTAACCTGTACTTGATCATGAGTGGGTATGTCTGCTACATAAATGTTGTATAGGTGTGGTGCTAGAGTTGAACCCTGTGGTACCCCTGCTTTAATAGTGTGTGTCTGCGATCTCTTGCCGTTCATAACCACGATGCCCACAAGCGGTCTGTCAGCTCCTTTTATCCCCCCCAGATAGGTCGTTCGGGAGCGCTCGGCTTGCCACCGAGCGGCCACGAAGTAAGTGAGGGGAATGTTGGCTAGCGACATTGAACATAGAAGGGGGGGAGAGGGGTAGAGCATGATGGTCGCTTTGTGAATGCAAGAGCGTGACATTGAGAAATAAGGAGTAGAGGGGTGGTATTATTATTATTATTAGCACCGCGTCTTACTACCCGTTCGGGTTATACGCACTTACGCTAATGTGTAATGGAAGGGTGATTGTGAGATGAAATGAAGGACCTACAGTTTAACGTGGAATCCGAACCACGGTGGAGGCCTGGCATTCCCCACATTCACAAGATGTCTTGTCAGAGGTGAAGGAAGGGTTTGGTAATCAGATAAATCTTTGCCGGGACCGAGGATTGAACCCCGGCCGCCAGCATAGAAGTCTGACACCTTACCCCTAGACCACCAGGTCACCGAGAGGGGTGGTAACAATCCCCCCATACTCGCGAAAGAGCTCTTGCATCCACTTCCTGATGGCTACAATACTATTGACATAACTTACTAGCTACTTAATGACTAAGTACAAAGGGGATAAAGATACACGAGATACATTCATGATGTATTGTTATTGTTCCCAGAGTTCAAACTATACTTGAATACCTTATCACAGACATTTGAGTCAACCGTCAATCTTATTTACAAACTTATCGGTGCGTGAGAACAAAAAAAATAAATGATAATGAATCGTCACTGATGTTGATTACCCGATGCACTCTGTGGGAATAACCACCTAATATTGATTATTAACTTTATTTACACTTATGGCGGGCAATGTTACCCCACATGTCACTACACTTTGTTCCCGGAACCAGGCCTGGGTCGAGGCCGAAGGACTCTGTAAGGAGGGTCCGGTCGATGGTCTGTATCGGAGGCTGGTGGCTCGGTAGGCGTGACTTCTGGGAGTCTTCCGTGGTAGCTGCCCACGATGTACCTTTCTTCGTTGACCATCTGGGTGGGTTACCCAGTATACCGCCCCTATTCTTACTTCCACCGTGTATGGTCCGTCCCATTTGGGGGCGAAGCCGGCGTGGAATCCTTCAACAGCATTGGAGAGGTGCTGGGTTTTTACCATGACTTGGTCAAGACGATTGAACTGGGTGGATTTCCTTCTAGGCTCTTGCGTGTACCGTTGTTAATGTTTCTGGTTGATTCTTGCTTTTTCTTGTCTCTGCTGGGCACTATTGATAGGATCATCTAGTGCGCGGGGATCTTTGAGGCCATCTTGGTGATCTATGTTGGAGAATCTCCATTCTCCAGGTCGGCGTAGGGTATGCCCATACAAGAGCTGACTCGGCGTCATACCTGTCGCCTCAATGATTCTCCTGTAGTCAATACAGAAGCGTGGCGTCTTGTCCTTTTTCTCCACGATGTCAATCGGGGAGTTATACTCGGACAGGCTGGGCTCCACGATGGCTTGCGCTTTCATTTCTTGGATTTGTTCCTTGATGATGGCACACCTTGGGGCAGAATGGCGGTATGGCTTGACGAAGATCCACTCGTTTGTCTTTAAGGTGATGTTGTGGGTTTCACTCCGGGTTCTACGTAGAGGTCCCTGGGTTGAGAAGATGGCTCGGTGATCGTTGAGGGTGGCTAATAGTCTTTCAGCATATGGAGTGGTGACGTCATTTTGGACATCTGATAGGGCGATGGGTGGGGTCTCGTCGTCTGGCCGTGCGGTCCAGCATAGCGTGCGTCGTTCGTTTACTCCAGACTCGTAGTCCAGTACGCATTTCTGCTCGGCTAGCCATGGTTGTCCAAGGATCAAGGGTTCCCTGAGGTCAGGGGCGACCAGGCAGGTGACCGAAATGAGTAAAGATTGGATGGTGAGAGTGAGGCGTACTTCACCGTCAATGGGGAGGGTGCTTCCTTCCTTTGCTAAGTATACTGGCGTGGGGAAGGGGGATAACGGTGTATGACCCTGGGTTGGGAGATAGTTGGATTGCAGGAAATTGGCGGCGGCTGCAGTGTCGATGAGGGCTAATAGAGGTCCAGATGTGGTTTCTACCAGTATCCTAGGTAGCGGGGTTGGAGATTGGTGAGTGATCATCGAGATGATCGTTGGTGCCCCTGGTTCTGACCCGTTGGGGGTGGGGCGTGGTCCCCCCCTCCGGTCGATCGTTTCCCTGGTGGCTTCTTTCTTGTCCGCGGCGCCGTAAGACTGGATAATCTCGATGGAAGTGGTATTTGGGGCAGTGGTGGCATCTTGGTGCAGGGAAGCTCTGGTCTGGAGGGTTCCGGTTCATTCTTGAAAGAGGTGGGGGTGCTTGTGGTTTTGGGTGATCCTTCTCAATCGCTGTGGCTCTGTCCACAAGTTCTTCGATGCTGGTTGGAGGTGGAGCGCGCAGGAACGATCTGATCCCTGGTTTGATTAGCTCGATGAGTAATGGTATCACCTCAGAAGGTGAAGATGCTGGCAGGAGTCTCTGGTAAAGTTGCACCTTCTGGCGGATGAACTTCTCCACGGATTCGTTGGGGATCTGGGCCTTTCCATAGAGTTCTGCGTGGAGGGAGGCCAAGGTCGCTGGATTGGCAAATCGTGAGGTGAGTCGAGTCTGGAACTGTTCCCACGTGCTGATGAATTCGCCAAACTGGTCCCACCAACGGGCGGCTTCTGACTTAAGTTGGTGACGGACTATAGGTACCCAATCTTGAATTGGCGTATGAGTCTCCTCTAACAAGGTGGCGCAGTCATGGGCGAAGCTGGTGGGATCTTCATGGCCTCTTCCGTGGAATTCGGGCAGTGAGGGTGGGTAACCAATTGTTTGGTTGGAGGGGATTTGGTGAGAATGCGTATGTTGGACGTTGGTGTTTGTACTGGAGTTGGGTGGAGGTTTGATTCGGCAAGGAGGACAGCGGAAGGTGAGGCCGGTGAGGTCATGTGGTTCGTCAGCCCATCCCAAGCAGGAATAATGGTAGGTGAGAGTGCAGCTCTCACAGCTAATGTCATTGCGGCTGTCTCCAGAACAATTTGTTGCGGCACAGGGTGGAGATGGTGGCTGGGCTCGGCATGGCGCGCAGATGTACTCCAGTCCTGTTGTGTCTCTTGCTTCATCCGCCCATCCCAGGCAGATATGATGGTACGCTTTCTGGCATCTGTCACAATTTATGTAGTGTCGGTCCCCTCCTGGGGTGCATGAAGTGACAGCGCACTTCTGGCTTCGTGTGAGTACCATCTTGAGAGTAAGATTTGGGCGCCACCGGGTGTTTATTCACTCCCGGAAGTGTGGTGTAGCGGGGCGTGGTCTTGGGGTGGTCCGAAGAACGCCTGTTCTTCCACTAGCTGAGTAGTCGGCCCCACGTTGGGCGCCAAAGAATGTCGTCAACCCCGCTTGGATTATGTATGGTCGTGGCTCTCACGTAGCCTCTGGATCTGGGGTGTCTAGAAGAGCTCTCGGCATAGTTTCTTATGACCCGAGGGGCTTGTTTCGCGGGAACCAACCGGATAGGAAGGATGGTTCGGCGAGTTACCGCGGTGAACCGGATAGGAGGGGTGGTTCGGCGAGTTACCGCGGTGAACCAGATAGGAAAGATGGTTCGGCGAGTTACCGCGGTGAACCGGATAGGAAAGATGGTTCGGCAAGTTACCGCGGTGAACCGGATAGGAAAGATGGTTCGGCGAGTTACCGCGGTGAACCGGATAGGAAGGGTGGTTCGGCGAGTTACCGCGGTGAACCGGATAGGAAGGGTGGTTCGGCGAGTTACCGCGGTGAACCGGATAGGAGGGGTGGTTCGGCGAGTTACCGCGGTGAACCGGATAGGAAGGGTGGTTCGGCGAGTTACCGCGGTGAACCGGATAGGAAGGGTGGTTCGGCGAGTTACCGCGGTGAACCGGATAGGAAGGGTGGTTCGGCGAGTTACCGCGGTGAACCGGATAGGAGGGGTGGTTCGGCGAGTTACCGCGGTGAACCGGATAGGAGGGGTGGTTCGGCGAGTTACCGCGGTGAACCGGATAGGAAGGCTGGTTCGGCGAGTTACCGCGGTGAACCGGATAGGAAAGATGGTTCGGCGAGTTACCACGGTGAACCGGATAGGAAGGGTGGTTCGGCGAGTTACCGCGGTGAACCGGATAGGAAGGGTGGTTCGGCGAGTTACCGCGGTGAACCGGATAGGAAGGGTGGTTCGGCGAGTTACCGCGGTGAACCGGATAGGAAGGGTGGTTCGGCGAGTTACCGCGGTGAACCGGATAGGAGGGGTGGTTCGGCGAGTTACCGCGGTGAACCGGATAGGAAGGCTGGTTCGGCGAGTTACCGCGGTGAACCGGATAGGAAGGGTGGTTGGTTATGGTGGGCGGCTGAATGACGAAGAAACACACACAAACTGTTGACGATGGTTTATTACTCGAGAGGTCGAGTCCAAGCGTGGACCTCTGCTCCTGTTGACTGATGCCCACAATAGTGATGGGTCGTTCGTGAGCGAGTCATTCAAATTGAACGACTCTTGAACGAGAGCTGTGAACGAATGACTCTCGCTTCGCGAGCGAGTCATTCACGCCGCCATTACTCACGACTTTTTCGCTCTCGTTCATCCGCTCTGGAAAGAGTCAGGAGTGTTTGTCATTCACGACTCTTCTGTCGTTCTTTGTTCCCTACTAAGAAAAAATCAACTATAAATGCTTACTTCGTTACTAGATAGCAGTACTGCCTACAATATTAAACTAACTATTTTTCTTAACATTACTTAGACATAATTATATGAATTGGACACTAAATATTATATACTAAGGCTAATTATTATAAGTAATATGAGTAAGTAATAGAATTAAAGAATCAAACACAATAAGATTCGGATAAATTACACATAAAACTTAATTTGTTCATAAGTTGAAAGGAAAGGGACAGGATTTCGCTCGGAACGGGAATTGTGAGAACTAGTTAGCGCTCGCTCATCAAGTTTAGGATGGGGAAGGGGTGAAGGGATTGGGAGCCGAGCCATGTGGTGAACGATATGACTCTTATGAACGACTCTTTTGAGTGAGTGAGCGAGCTTATGTGAGCTAGCTCACCTCAATGAGCTGGTTCGACCCATCACTAGCCCACAAGCGGTCTGTCAGCTCCTTTTATCCCCCCAGATAGGTCGTTCGAGAGCGCTCGGCTTGCCACTGAGCGGCCACGAAGTAAGTGAGGGGAATGTTGGCTAGCAACATTGAACATAGAAGGGGGGGGGGAGAGGGGTAGAGCATGACTGGTTGCTTTGTGAATGCAAGAGCGTGACATTGAGAAATAAGGAGTAGAAGGGTGGTAACACAACTCTCCCAACACAAAAGCTTCTAGCAATTTCAACATATTAGTCTCCTCTCATCAAATTCACCAAATTGATCTGTCTGTAACTACCTTAGCAAAATTAATAATGGGCATCATATGTTTCCATTTTAGAGTGTAAAATTATAGTGTATATGATTACTAAAGTTTATCAATATTGTGTTTTACTGTTAATAACAACCTTATAATTTGATATTTGATATTAGTCACTGAATGGTTGTACTTCTGTGTGTATTATTGTGTAGCTTACTATTTTATAGGGTATCTCTGTCAGTACCAACCATCAAGATAGAAAATATTCACAGTATAATTGTATTTGTGTGGGTATTATTTTGTATCCCTATATATTGTGTGTCTATCTTTGTGATTATTGTAAGCCTGTGGTCTTTATATAATTTTAAATAATTTTACTAATACTTTTAAAAACGTGGCTTTTCCATATAGCCTAGTAAAATTACTGTAAATGGGAACAAGGTTGCTTACTTTATTAAAGTTTGCCATTATTCAATTTACTTAACAATACTGTTTTGCTTGTTGATGTACTTGGTTGTGTATTTTTCTTGTTCCCCACCCCGCAGTCTATTTAATGTTTCTCATATAAGGCCATTGTGTATTATTTTGTATTATCTTTGATTATTAGTTCAATTGTACTGTTGTGGTGACCTATTTAGGGGTATTTTTGGTTAACCCTATTGGTCTCCTATAAAATAAATAAATAAAATGTGAGTTTTTTAAGTGAATATGTGACAATACTAAAAATGTAATGAAATTCCCTGACTTTTGCCTGACCAAGCAAATTCCCTGAATTTTCCAGGTCGCCGGACACCCTGGGAGGATACTCCATGTTTCTATAAAGTGTACCTGATCGCAACACCCTTGAACCATGCAGTGACCCAGGATACCCAGCATATGTTTATAAACATTCCCTTTTCATCAACTACTGCAGGCCTGGAATTGTGCACTGTAGTTCAATTTTCTGTTAAAGTAATCTTGTTTGTTGAGATCAGTGACTCTTACTTTAACATCACAACCAGCAATGGCCGCTGCAGCATTGTTAAAGATTTAAGATCTGGCCAATCTACCAAAGACAAGTCTTACATCTGCTATTTTCTCTATGGATGGGTAGCAAATGACTATTTGAAAAGTGGCCAGAATATTGTCCATGGGGGTGTGGACCAACAGATATAACTCTAAGAAATATCCCAGTCCAGCCAAAACAAAAATATAAACATCCAAAAGATATACTCCACCTGCAAAAAAATTAATATAAGTTTTTTTTTGTTAGGCTAAATGCAAATGAATGAGGAATGTAAAATGTTATGGAAAAAGTACCCATATTTGTGTAGAAGGAGGGTGAGAAGCCATTTAGGAAAAACTATCCATGGTTGACCTGATCAATGGCAGTCCAGTACAACACAAGTGTGACACCTTGTACCAGGCATGTCAAACTTGAAGCCCACGGGCCACGTGTGGCTTGACCTTTGATTTCGGTGTGGCCTCCAACATTTTGATGACCCAACATACAATGCAGCTTGATTAATAATCAGGAGTTTTACTCTAAATTGCACAATTTCAAAACTTTTTGGTAGGGCCGAATACTATACCTATGTGTTTGGGAAGCCAACAATCCATCCTAATAATAAGAAGTTTATTACCTACTGCAAGAAACTGATGGATTAATCTACCTACACCTTCAAATTATTATTGCCAAAAGTGAGTAGTTCTCGCTTCTCGGCATGATTATAAATTCATACAACAGCGAAGGAAAATATTGATGCAAGGATTAAAATTCAAAACCATCTAATTGAAATAGCGTACGTTTTATAATGTTATATTGGTTTTCATTCAGGCTGATAGATCATATTTAAAATAGTTTCTAAGATTATTTGTAGAAAGCAGCACTGCAGACTCAAGGGTGTGGAAAAGCTATTTGTCATTCAAATAGTCTGATGCAGTCTTTGATCTAAAATGTGTTCTAAGTGTAAAGTCATAAGTTTAAAAACTCAAAGTGTACTTTGACTATTTGGATACTATTAGTCAATATTTACATTTCAATGTTTCTCTAGAGATTTTAGCGAGTTTTGTTTTAATTGTAGCCTATTATTCTAAATCACCAAAATCAATAAAGTTTGGTTTTATTTTATTTGATGTCTACTTTGGTGTGTAATTATAATGTATAGAGATATGATTAAATAACAAATAAAACCTGTCATATTAGCGATAGTCTACTGCCTGTTCTCTCTCCAACTATGGTTCTTACCAAAATAAACAATTTAACGTATAAGCTATACAGGGAAGTTATACAACACAAAGGATCATGGGTCAACATTATAATGCAAAAAACATTAGTCAAAACAAGATATTAATTGTATAACCCTAGCGAGTAGTATGCCACGTGTTAAAAATAATGCAAAAGCTAACAAAACGAAAGTGTCACATGTGCGATAGTTGTCTACTATCACAAGTCAAATATCTTGGCAAGGCTGTCGGGAGAAGTCGTATTGCTTCCAAACCTGGATCAAAGGTCGTGATAAGGGTACATCGGCATCCTCGGTGACCAATGGGAGTTATCTACACTTCTCTACGTCCTTGCCAATACAAATGATAAGGGTAGGCCTACATACCAAAGTGACTACACATCTATTGGGAATTTAGATACAGCCCCTCTATTGCTAGGCCACCTAAACACCTTAGCATAAATACCATGAGAATAGCATGATTATGCCTTTCTTATTTTACGATGAGCCTTAGACACCAAATTCTTTAATTTTATCCTTTACTTAGCGAAATAAATGTAATCATATTAAACTTACCAATAGCATGGAGGTAGTTGCAGAATATGAAGCCATTTCAATTCACTAAAAATTAAATTGAAACTCTGCTTGTTTAATCACATGCAAAAAAAGTGTGGATTTTAATAAACCTACTACACTCATATAATTATAAAATCCTATAAGCTAGTAAGATTTTATTAACATCTGGAGATTCATTTACACTTTACTACAGTGCTACCTCTTCAAGCTGGTGTTAAAAGCAAGAGAAACAGATGTTTATTGGATCGTATACCAACTTGAAAGTAGGTCAAGAAATAAATCATCTTTGGCGAATACCAGGGAGTGAATAGATTCAGATTTCAAGCGCCTACGTTCACCTTTGTTTCTCTGGTATATACCGGAATCTGTTAGATAGATCGTAGCAAAGTAAAACTAATTTATCAAGTATCAATAAAAAAAATTACCAAATAAATATTTTCATAGAGTTACATCTCATTTAAATTCATCACACCGTGATCCAAGATCATAGATATCTGGATAGCTGTCATCGTATTTTGATTTGTAAAAATTGGATACAAGATAAATACATAAATTATATACATAATAGTGCAGGTCATATAAATGAATATTATGTTCGAAAAGGAATATCTTCCAGTTACTGTAGTTATTTTTCACTCGTTATTCCTCCATTACACTCTCTCAAACTGTATAAATGTAGTTCCAGAAGCCATTATGTAATTGCGTTCTTACATTTTTTTAATATTTTTTTTTCATTAAAACTCATAAGAACGATTAAATAGGCTGTTTTATTAACGAGGAATTATTTTCATATACACTATGAAATTAAGAAATAAAACCACAATACCGATTGCAATGTCCCAACTTCTAAACCTATTTTAGTTACATTTTATGTTTAAATTTGGGAATTATCTTTATTTATAATGTTATTTTTTATTATTAATTTGCATTTTAGAATATTTAGGCCCTTCAGGCAGTTTGAAGATTAATAGGCTACATTTATTTTATATTAAATATGCTTACTGGGTACGTTAACGATGAAACAAACGGAAGGAGCTGAGCTGATCCAGCACTGAGTTTTAGTACAAAGAGAAATACACTCTTTTCTTAGTATGAAGCGGTTGCATTGTCCAGCCAACCAAAAAGCCAGGATTCAAACTACTCTAATGTGATAGATCGAGATTGTCAGTCCACTCTGGTGCAATCGACGATATCATCAGAATTTGAAAAAGACGCGAGGTAGAAACGAGCTCTCACTATTACACGAGAACGACACGCATAGTAACCGAGGTGGCAACAAGACGTGTGTTGCTTGTCATCGCATGTTTAGTTAAGATATAGTGTACGGTGACTAGCATAGAGATGGGTTGATTGTACAAGCTGAAGTTGTTCATTGTTGTAGTAATAATGTATAAAGGAATACGTTCTAAGCATTAATAAATATAAAAGTGATCAAGGTATATTTATTGTATAAGTGGGAATTTTCTTATATGGTAATCGCATCGATAATAGAAGCTGAGCTAGCCAGGGACGGATATAAAGATTATAAGTTTTCTTTGCGAGTTTTTCAATTGGTTACCCAACGAAGAGGCCTTTAGAGTGCTTCAATTGGAGCCCAACAGGGCTTTCAGAATATAAGCCTCATTAAGGGTTTTACAAATTGTCACCGAACCGAGGGACCCCATTAAGATTCTTCACGAAATAATGAAGTATACCAATTTTTAAAAACAGAATTATAAATAGTCCCAAAATTGGACATGCTTTTAAAATAGTCTCTGGAGAAAATGAGAATACTAGAGATGAAAGTAAATTCCCTTTACACTTCTAACTATTTTGGCCTACCAAAATGAAAATGTTATTATGCTAGAAGACCCCAGGTTCACTTTGGTTGGGTTTTTCTACCTTTAGTCTGTCCTTAGCTATATCTCTTGTGGGGCGAGACTCTTTTCGAAATCTTCAGTTGTTGGAGATGAGTAGGCTAGCCAGAATTTTTCAGGGTCGCTATTGTCTGAGCAATAACGTACTGGACTGCCAGGGAAAAAAGAGAGAGGTGTAGGGGTTCTTGCAACTTCCCTACCACAGGCCCTACCACTGTGGCACTAAAGCCATGAAGTACCCTTCAGGATTGCTTCCCTTTTTGTGGTGCCGGAACTCTCTGTAAAACATTCTTCTTGTACGTGTGTGCCTCCGTTACTTATCACACGATTTATTTCTAGAAACATACACTTCAAAGAGTCACCTATTTTTAACAGTGATGCGGACACGCACTTATAGATTATATTAGGCACATTTACACAAAGCGTCCATCTTTGTCCAGACGGTGACGCCAACTGACCACTTCTTTGTGGGTTCTTTCACGAAAATACCCCCAAACCCTCACAACCCACACTCTAAATTTTGGAGTTGGTAAAATGAAAAAACTAAAAAAACACAGCAATTCATAGATACCTGCATTATAGTCTAAGTTTGCACGTTTTCCGATAGGTGGCAGCAACGTTCGGGCCAAAGAACGAGTGGATCTTCCCATCACTTGTTCAAGCAGTCAACCAGGCAGGCATAAAAGTCCCTTACAAAATGATACATTTAATTTTGAAAACCACTTCAATGCAGCTGACCGAAACTCTGAACCCTATACCCATCCTCAACTAAAAAAAAATTAGTGTAATATGAGTTAGGGACGTTCCTAAGGAAGAATGATGGGATTGTAAACACAAACTCATCCGCAGTTTCATGTTGAAATACTAAGCTATCACTCATAGATACATTCGTTTTGGTAGTCCAGCGTATAAAGCTCTATATACTACTGACGTAATAGTAAATAGTCCATATTGTTTGTAATTTAAAATTGCTTTGTGCTTATTAAGACCAGGTCACAGACAAATAATATACCCAGACATACAACCTCCAGCAAGGCTGGCGGGATGAAATTACTTTTGTACTCTGAATTGACTCACACATCATTAGCGAAGAAGAGATTCCTAATCGTGGTTCGAACCCTGGTGGGGTCGACGGAGAGTCTTTATTGTGATTCTAGCTTTGGTATAATTGTGGTGGTTTTCTCCTGGGTAGGTTTCCCAACCTCTCTCCATTCAAATGCGGATACATTTACTATGAATAATACGAACAGTTCGAATGGCTACTAAGCCATGATGCACACAAATAAAAATTAGACTTATTATTAGCACCAGGTCACAAAGAATGAATATATTATAAATATTTAAAACAATGTTTATATGTCTTGCATTTTCTCCTACAGAGTTTGCAACATTTTAATACATACCATGACACCTGGACATGAGAATCGAACCCGGGAACCTTTGGTTTGTTCCCCCAATAAGGCGAAGGGTATACGCGTAAATATATATTCTAAAACTATAATTTTTTAATATATAAATATTTCAAGTATACTTTTTGTTGTGAGTTTTATTTGTAAAACTTTTCTTTGCGTCATGGGCATCAATTGTAAATTATTGTTAAAGTAATCCGTTTAATATGGAACCCGACACAAACGATCGGTGTTGAGCTAGACTACGGAGGAAAATGGAGATTGCGGTTCGATTCTCGGTTGGCTGTACTACAAACAAACACAGACAATTCATTCCAGGCATTTACATTAATATTATGATGTGGATAACTCTGTAGCGCTAAGCGGAACTCCTGCTAGAGAAAAAATGGACTGGCCGTTTAAGGGGCGCTATTGGAATATATATATACTTTTGCGAGCAGTGTGTGTGTGTGTGTGTGTGTGTGTGTGTGTGTAAATATTCCATGGTCTGTCGCTTTTTACAGAACTTTATATTTGCCAAAGGTCCGAATCTCTTGTTATTATTATATTAGAAACTCACGTGTAGTTTACTTGCGTCCATATATAGAAAGCTTGATAGCGTATTTTGAAATATTTAACTGCTTGGTCTTGTCAGAGATGAAGGAAGGGTTTGAAAATCTGTACCAGGACCTAGGATTGAACCACAGACTCCTAGCACTTGGGACGGTGGTCAATGACCGAGTAATCCTGTACTAATAATTATATCAATTTTTCAATCATAAATATTATTATTGATTTTGAACATCTCCATGGGTAGGTTTCCCAACCTCTCTCCATTCAAATGCGGATACATTTACTATGAGTAATACGAACAGTTCTAATGGCTAGTAAGTCACGATGCACACAAATAAAAAAATAGACTTATTATTAGCACCAGGTATTACTATCCGTTCGGGAACCAACAAGTTTTAATTTATTTATCTAAAATAAATTAATTTAAGTGGATGTTTGTGTGTGTGTGAGAGAGAGAGAGAGAGAGAGAGCTGTCATAAACCTGAGCGGTCTCACACCACTTATTTCCACCTCTTTTATATTACAATAAATATAACATTAATATATTAAATACCTGGTGGTATTATGCCAATTTTACTAACACATGAGCTCTTTTACATTATCAATAATACAGTTACTTATTTATCTAAAATAAACTAATTAAAGCGTAGTATACTTACGACTATATGTACGGTATATAAAGTTAAACTGTTTTTTTTTAATCAACTGGGAAACTCTAGGGAGAAGGTTGTGGTTTTTCATTATAAATAAGAATAACTTTTTTTAATAAATACCAAATCACCAGATTTAATATCAATCACCACTCCGATTGATGACAATTTGATGTAGATTCAGTGATACGCAAGCTGTTGCCCCATTATTTTGACTTAGATCTGAAGATAGCTGATTCAAACGAGAAGTTAGTGTTGACGTGAAGAGACATAACTAGGGCTTTTCTGGTTCAAATTTATTTGTTCAATGGCTTTTAAGTTGAGTTTAGGGGGGATATTTTCTATATTTTTCAATGGATAACTACAATAATTAATATATCTTATGTATGTGTTTCATTTGTGTACTATAGAAATCGTTCATCTACGAGTTGAGCTGGCGAAGGCCAAATATCTTATTGCTAGACAGGCTGAATACATAGTAAGACTCAGCCATCACCCATCGTACGGAAGTCCTCCTTTGCCTACATCGTCACGTCATATAGTGAAAACCATAAGACACATATACCGCTGCAAGGGTCCCAGTGGAAACAGTCCTGTCCAGAAAACCATCATAAGCTCCGGAGGAGCTAAGCCCGAGTGGCTTCCGAATGGGGGTTCAACAAGACCCTCTCTATAGACATGGGTCTGAACGGAGGTATGATGCATCCCCCTGGAAATGCTGACGAAATACCTTACATAAATTTAGTAACTCCACCATCAATGTGGGATCAGCTGTAAATATATTGAGAACAAGTGTCATGAGGGTGTATGAAAACATGTATGATAAGCAAAACACATATATAATATTAAATCATGATGGTGTATTATTAGAACAATTTGATATCAAGTTAATTGGTAACAAATATATTCATTAATGTCAAAAAATGTACAATTTATACATATATGTTAATTTTTAAAAGTTAATAACTTTTGTTAGGTCAAATATTCAAATAATTAATACAATGTGAGCGTAGTAAAGACATGGCAGACATCAAGACAAACATTGAAAGAATTTTACTCGAGAACGTAAGCATTACAACACTTGAAGAACTAGCTAAAGAGCAAGACATCACCCTGGATTAACGCTCGGGAAAAACAGTATCGACATCCGGAAGTCCAACACCAGGGGGATCATCGGTATCGGAATACAACTCAAGCCCAGAACAGCCAAGAACTCCCATCAACACAGAACAGTTACTAATCAGTGAAACCTCCGTCCAGACTTCACCAACGGAGCCCAATAGTCAGCCCGCTCAAACAGGTTACCTTCCGTCGTGACGATACGATGGAGGCACCCGACAACAGGCAGCTCCTCAGGGCAACACAGGAATTGTCCCAGACTTTCGAGGAACGTATCCGGAACCTCGAGACTTCGACTGGTTCGCCAGGGAGGGTGCCGTATATCACCGGCGGGGACCCACGACCATCCGTGGAAGCCTGGTCATCACTGCGACCTCCAGACCTGCCAACCCTCGAAGTGGAGGAAGCGCAAGCCCTCCGCCTCGCCCTGGCTCTGAAGGCCAAGGGAATGGAGCTACCTACGGGACGCGAAAGTATTCCTATGTATGTTGGCCAAATAAAGTCCCCGTGTTCTCTTCTCGCTCGCTGCCTCCGGCCCTCCTAGTTACCCCGCGCGCGGAGGCAATGAGCGAGAAGAGAACACAGGGACTTTATTTGGCCAACATACATAGGAATACAAAGTACAGAGTATGGTTACAAAGTTTTAGTGATTATAAGGTACAGATTAAAATAAAATAAAATAAAATAAATTAGAATTAAAGTTTTAAATGTATATTACTCTGTCATGAAGACGTGTGGGGCCCTCAACATCTGGCAGATGAGGTATGGCCTATGTCTCACCAAGTTGATTAGTTTCTCCGGCCCCTGCCTCACGATCTTGGTGCTGTGTATCTTCCTCCACCTCCGGTCGATGGGAAGTTCGGGGCCCTGCTGTACACTGGTGTCACAGGAGGAGGCGGAATAAATCCCGGAGGATATATAGCCGCCGAGTCGCCCCCGCGTGCTGCTATCGCTGTTGGCCAGCCTTTCGTCAAGGCAATGTATAGTATGTTGATCCGGTGAAATAGCGTTGCCTTGACTTCCGGTGGTAGTATGCGATAGTATGATGCCAGGCCCAGCAGGAAGTTGACTTGGTGTTTTTCGCGTCCCTTGGCCTTCAGAGCCAGGGTGAGGCGGAGGGCTTGCGCTTCCTCCACTTCGAGGGTTGGCAGGTCTGGAGGTCGCAGTGATGACCAGGCTTCCATGGATGGTCGTGGGTCCCCGCCGGTGATATGCGGCCCCCTCCCTGGCGAACCAGTCGAAGTCTCGAGGTTCCGGATACGTTCCTCGAAAGTCTGGGACAATTCCTGTATTGCCCTGAGGAGCTGCCTGTTGTCGGGTGCCTCCATCGTATCGTCACGTGTAATTGTCTTCAATTAATTAGTTGTATACAAATTTTTTTATTTGACACAGTTGGATGATAAAGCTGTCATGTAAAACGCCCAAAAGTGTAATGAAGGTGTAACAACGAAGCTCATAACACTTTGAAATAACATAATATGTAAAATCGAATAATCAAACAAATATTAGATTATTGGGCTTAAAGCTTAAAGTTAAATATTTCAATTACATAGATTTATATGAAGGTTTATTTGGAATAGTTGGACGGTAAAGGATATATATTTTCATATTTAAAGCGTAGCAACATATTAATTTAAAATAGTTTTAAGATTTTCATAATTGTATTACTTGTGATTTTTTTGTAAAAGTAAATATATTGTTAGATCAACAACTGTTTGTATATATATTTTAAATCTTGTCAAATATAATAAACTGTTTGTATATATTTTAAAAATCTATTCAAATATAATAAACTGTTTGTATAGATATATTTATTTTCTTTTAAATTGAAAACCATCTCAAGGTATATATCATATTTAGTACCAAGACTACTATTCCCCCTATATTGTAAATATTCACAGTATACTTTTCACTGTGTGTAAATATTCACAGTATACTTTTCACTGTGTGTAAAAAACAGTTATGTTTATGATAATAAATATATATATTGTAAATATTCACAGTATACTTTACACTGTGTGTATACTTTTTCACGATTTAAATAAATATTGTAAAACAGTTATGTTTATGCTAATAAATATATATTGTAAATATTCACAGTATACTTTTCACCATGTGTATACTTTTTCACGATTTAAATAAATATTGTAAAACAATTATGTTTATGCTAATATATATATATATATATATATATATATATATATATATATATATATATTGTAAATATTCACAGTATACTTTTCACTGTGTGTATACTTTTTTCATGATTCAAATAAATATTGTAAAACTGTTATGTTTGGGTTTTAACGTCTACACACGCACCTCCCTCCTATCCTATAAATACAAGCTCATATTTGCGGACATTAAATTTCTTGTTGCTGTTTAGGTAACTAATTTGTTTAGTGTAAATGTTATATATTATGTCAGCGTATATAGTCTCATCACCATATTAATTTAAAATAATTTCAAAGATTTTCACAATTGTATTACTTGTGATTGTTTTTTGTAAAGTAAATATTTTTGCGAACGTTAAATTTCTTGTTGCTGTTTAAATAACTAATTTGTTTAGTGTAACAATATATTAATTTAAAATAATTTCAAGATCCTCATAAGTGTATTACTTGTGATTTTTTTGTAAAAGTTAATATAGCTCTACAAACGCTTATAAATATACAACCAGGTGGGCGCCCCTCTTTATGGCCACCCCCTCCCTCCCTCGTTTGACGTCACACGATCTATTCTTGTCCCAACTTGTCTTGTCTGCCCGCCAACATAGGGCTAGGGAAAACCCGATGTCCGGGGCAATGACCTCAATATCTATTCTTGTCTCAAATCGTCTTGTCTGCCCGCCAACCTGGCGCCAGGGAAAAACCCGTTGCCCAAGTCAATGACCTCAATATCTAAGCTTGTCTCAACTCGTCTTATCGGGCCGACATACTGGCGCCAGGGTTGTGACATAACACGCGATGATTACATCATTGGGAAAACCCAAGGTTATCAAGGTCACGAACTATTCTTGTCCTAACTTGTCGACCCGCCAACCTGGCGCCAGGAGGGGGGAAGTGAAAGGCAGGGGAAACATTTATCACACTCTACCACAAACGCTCGTCAGGAGAGGTTTGTGCCGGACAGAGCCTTGTGCTGGAAACTTGTCTCGACTTGTCTTGTCAACACGCCAGACTGGCGCCAGGTATGAGTTATCAGGGTTGAGACAGAGCGATGACGTCATCGGTAAAACCCATTGCAAGTGAGGGTTGCGACATCATTCAAGGCCGTGTCTCGACTTGTCTTGTCAACACGCCAGACTGGCGCCAGGTATGAGTCATCAGGGTTGCGACAGAGCGATGACGTCATCGGTAAAACCCATTGCAAGTATGGGTTGCAACATCATTCAAGGTCGTGTCTTGACTTGTCTCGACTTGTTTTGTCAACACGTCAGACTGGCGCCAGGTATGAGTCATCAGGGTTGCGACATCATTCAAGGTCGTGATCTATTCTTGTCTCGACTTGTCTTGTCGACCCGCCAAACTGGCGCCAGGTATGAGTCATCAGGGCGTTGTAGGGGGGAGGGCAGGAGGAGGGGGGAATAACGGTAAAAATCAAAATTTTATCTCGAAGGTGCCAGCAACCCCTCCCCCCCATTACTTATAAACTATTCAGGAAATAGCTAAAGAAACAATATTTTTGAAAATCGAGACATACAATTTTAGAAAACAATATTTTGGGAGTAATCACAGAAGAAAAATCATAAGAATTATTTAAAAAAGTTGAATTTCAACCATTTATATCCTTTTTTATTGTTGTATTTAAAAACCAAACGAATTTTGTTGAAACAAAGCTATTAAATAATAGCTACCATCAGATTTAAGGATGTTTGTCTGTGGCGGTCGGTCCATGTAAGCATTGAAAGCAATGCTGGCCTACTTTCAGGGAAATAATGATTATTCTATTTTATAATTTAAAATAACTTATGTATTTTTTAAATCTTAAGTACATAATATATTTTGGCAGCCTCTTTATTTAAGCGTTTTTATTTTCAAGGATGTCTGTGGGGTTGCCCTCTCCATGAAGCCCACGATAGGGAGATAGTTTACTAATACTAATATCAATCTCAACAGTGTCTCTATGGCCGGTATGCAAGAACGATGTTGGAGTAGGAGAAAAGAAGGAGAAAAGGCGTAGTCAGCTACTCCAGAAGAAGGGAGCTGCGTCGTGCTAGAACGTCTGGCTTGAGCATTGATCTCTATAATATAACTGGATGGACATACATACACACATTTCCGTAGACAAAAGCGTGACGCTCAAGTTTATCGTCTGCTACACTGGTAGGGGGACATGTTTAATGGTTTCTTTCAATGTTCTTATGCGAAAACATGTCTCTGATGAATAAAAGTGTTATTGTTTGAAAATAGTGAAGTATTATATCACACTTTCCTGAAGAAACATTTACATTAAAGGATATACAATTCAGTTTTACAGGTAATACTGTACAAATACGAATACAATCTTTAACATATTTAAATAATTATGTAGTTATCATCAATGCTGTATTTAAACAGTAATAATTCAACAGGTGATGGGCCCAGCCATTCCTCCTCTGCGCCGCCATTATATCGTGAAGTGTGAGTTGAGATAAATTTTGTTCGTGTCGTTGCTACACATTTTGTGTTCGTGCTGTCGGTACGGTTTGCTCGCGTCGTTTTACGTGTTTCTCGTGACGTCGGTAGGTGCATATTGCGTCCAGTATATTTTCTTTTCTCTGCTTGCAGCAATGACGGAAAAGGACACATAAGATCTCACAAAATTCGACGGTACAAATTTTTCATTGTGGAAATTTAGTGTGACTTTCTTACTTGATGCTCAAGATTTGGTAGAATTTGTGAAAGGGACAGATACAGAGCCTGACAAAGCAGTAAAACTTGACGCGTGGAAAGAATGGAAAAAATGTTCAGTCAAAAACAATAGTGATCTTATTGAGCTCAGTGGATCGGGCATTTGATGTGAATTTAATAAACTGTAGGACACCGAAAGATATCTGGGATGAACTACATTCTTTGTATGGAGACACAAGTGAAGATGTGAAACAAGATTGTTGGAAACAATTTTACGATTTTCGGATCAAGAATGGCGTGCCTGTCGCAAAACAGCTAGAAAAATTTGAAACCATCTGTAAGAAGTTTGATGGTGCAGGTGAAAAACCACCTGATTCAGCCGTGATGTCTAAACTGCTGAGCAGTTTGCCGTCAAGATTCTCGGCATTTACCATGGCATGGGAGTTCACCGCAAAAGATGAGCGAAAAAGGAGAATTTAATCGCGAGGATAATTTGTGAGGAAAGAAGATTGACATCAATTGAAGAGGAGTCTTCATCACTTGCGCTGCAAGTAAATGCCCTGCAGATAAAACTAGAGGAACAAGAAAAAATGTCATCCAATTGCGGAAGAAAAATTCCAAGAGTATTGAAGAGTTGAAATGAAAACATCCTTGTAAGTACTGCAACGAGCTTGGTCACTGGTATCGTGAATGTGAAAAGCGAATGGCAGATGAAGAAAAAGGAAGAAAAATGAGTTATGATTTTGCCTCTGCATATGTGTGTGATATCTCAGCTTTCTTCTCAGAAACGACGGATGAGGACAAATCTGTGTGGTTGGCAGACTCTGGTGAAAGCCTCCACACGACTTTCCGCCGCGATTTTTTTAGTGAACTCAGACCGGTAGGTAAGATAAGTTAGTTCAAATTGCATGCGACATGGTGTTACCTGTAGCAAGTATCAGCACAATATATATTTTTGCAGAAGTGCATGGAAAGCAGGTCAACCGGAAATTGACCCATGTGCTTTTAGTTCCGGATTTTAAACGAAATTTATTTTCATTGGGAGCGATCAATGACAAAAATTTCTCATTCCACAGTTACCATAATCACTGCGAGGTCCATTATTTGGGAGGCTTCGTGGGTCAAGTGGCCGACACGACTTGGACCAACTGCTAGACAAGGTCATGTATAGGAGTAAAAAGTGATAGACAACCAAGCGGTTGACACGAGAGGACCAACTGCTCGACAAACTTTGATATCATCCAGTTAAGAGTGGGCTAAGTGACATAACAGTTAATTCAAGACACGATTGTCCTTGTTTACACTCAAATATTTTTTTCTTCCAACCCGTCAGCCTAACCTCACACTTTTTGACATATTTTTGTAGGGTTTGCTAAAGTAAAAATGTAGGTGAAATTAACTCGAACTAATGATGACCTTATAAAAGAATATCACGAATTGAACAGTCGCAATTAATTCTGCACCGCTGGCTGCAACATAAAATTACAGTGAGCACTGGTGCATACGTATGATCTTATTTTTATATCAATAGATTAGAGGTGAGGAGGGTATAATTTAGAGAAAAAATACCCGCTTTTTCATTAAGAAAGAGTTGAAAACCATTGAGTAAAAATTATTTAATAGCCTTTATTAAAACTTGAAATTTGACAACAGTTTTAAAATAGTATATAAAATTAGTAACCGGCAATAAGCGACAGTAAAAAGGATTTTTATTGTTTTTCAAACGGATAATTTTATTATCTATCCTGTATATTAAGTGCTACATATTTTTTATTTTGAGTAAGCATTCCGACTGAGTGGATTGGACTGATAGTTAACATCCTTGGGGTTTTTACACTTCCTTTTACACTCATGCGGGATTATTTCATCTTAACTTAGCTGCTTATTCCAAACCATTACTAAACCTGGTGCTACCGTAATATAAACAAACTATTCTTAGCTTCGGTGGTTGATGGACTAAGGCGTCACTCTCACAATAGACTGGACTGTCAATGACAAGGATATTGGGGTTCAAATCCGGTCGGGTGTACGGAGGGTGGTTTTTCATTGATTATTTACATTCTCCCTGCATGCAAATGATAGTACACATCTTATAATATCAATATTCCTTCTGTAATACGTTAGTAAAATTAGATTTTATTAAACATCGTGTCTTATCACCTGTTCGGATTATACGTTTATTTACTAATTACGTAAATGAGTTATGGAGGAGGAAGATTGAATTTATAAGTAGTGCACCTGAATTTTCGTTGTGGTAGAGCGGAAAACCCTTTAAAAAATCACCTTCACTGCACCTGACCAGGATCCAACCCTAATCTTCCTGTCCTCGGCAGCCAGTATATTGCGAGAGTAGTGCTTAAGACCATGCGGCCATCGAAGCAGGCTTTAATTAGTTCATATGTGTATTAACCGAATGGGTACAAATACACGATGACAAAAATTACGGCTCAATGGAAAATTTTACAATCTTTCACTAACTAGTATTACTTTTCAACTTTTATGAATGATTCTATATTGTTAAAAGTTACAAAATAGTTCGTTTGGTAAGAAGGTATGTGGAAAGTAATGGTGAATAGAGCCTACATAAGCTACTAACTTAGTTTCTGGCAGTTGTTCTTTTATTTTAGATGGTATTTAATCTCGTTAGTTCTTAAAGTATGATTTTACCATTTGTAGCAAAATGTTAGTCTCCATTCCTCAGATCCAATAACTCGTTTCATTCAGAGAAACTTTCTCATTTCAGATACCATATTGTATGTATAAAAACTTATTATTTATTCGAAATGACAACAAAACTAGTGTTAAAAAATTAATTTTGAAGAGTGCAACGTGTAAGTAAATTATTAAAATTAAAAACATGATGGTTTAAGTTTATACACGTATAAGTGAACCTTATCCTTTTTGGGGATCATTAAATCCAGGGGGTCGTGAAGGCAGCAATTTCTAAGAGGGTTAAGACCATCCTAACCCACAACTTTCTACGCCCATGAGTAATGGTTGAAATTATAGTACTGGACCACTTTCTTCCATAAGGTTAACATTGATTCACCACGTTGAATGTGGTGGATCACTTTCTAACCTAACCTAACCTTAACAAGCTTTTAATTACACAAGAGTACCTTATGTCCCTGTATTTATCATTCTGCCCTTGCAGCCCCCCTCTTTGCAGCCCCCTCCTCCCTTGAGTATAGCTTTCAGCCTCCATCCCGTACTCTCCTCGCAGCCTTCATCCCCTTTTATTACCATGCCCGTCAATCGATCATTTCCCTCTTCCCAGTCTCATACCCCCCAGCATTGATCTGCACAACTTCCAGTCCCCATCCTGTACTCTCACTTCCTTTAAGCCATACGACTCCCTGTATCCATCCCGTGCAAGAGGTAGTCTGGCTCGATCAAGACCGTGTTGATCCCATCCAGCTCCAATCCATCATCTTACCACCCACCCCACTTACCAGCCGGTCCTTAGAACTTGTACCTTAAAGGTGTATCCATTATCTTACTACCCGCTCCTTGATACCTGACGGCTTATTTCTTGTACCTTAAACGATATGTCTTTCTGCTTACCATTCATCCCTCAAAATATTCTGAAACCGTTTGAAACAGTACGAAATAATTATGCATCATTCTCCACGCGACACCTTAAACGTTGAGACTATTCAGCCTTTAACGTGCACATTGAGATTCTAAAATGAGGATACTTTCTAAACAAGTAAAACTCTAAATGATACTCTGATAAGTGAATGCTGTTGCAACTTTCTCAATCTCATCGTAAGCTATAATGTGTTTTTTTTTTCAAATAGCGGTCCACTTTAAACCTACCCTACCTAACTTCCTAAACATCTTTGACCTAGATATCTCAAAGCTAAATATCTTTCAGCTATAGTCTATCCGCATGTCCATTTTAAAAACTAACCACCCTAAAGAATGTGTAATTTATAAACAATCATGACATGTTATAGGATCCAAGATGTCTGACCTATCATACAAGTAGCAAGTGTAATCTCCAATACTGTCATACATCGACGGGTTGTGCATTAGCGTGGAAATCCCGGTTGGCAAATACCATTTCAAACGACACCTCAGAAATGTGGTCAAGTTTTACTCATAACTTATCGAGACATCTCTAAAATACCTAGATATTTGTTGACGTACATTAGTTACGCTACGATGTAACCTTTTATCAGATATCGCCAAATGCAGTACACTCAGTCACAGAAATAGTAAACTTTTAACTACCGCCTCATGATGAATCTATCATCTAAATTACGAGCATCTTAGACTTAGCTCTTTGACCTACACATCTTAAGGTTCTACATCACGAGTCTATCCTTACAAGTCTGATTATTATTTTACCAGATTAGGCGGAGAATGGACTAAGAACCATGAAAGCTTTTTTAAAAATGTATTCAAAAACTTATACAATATTATCTATATCCATCCATGAATTATGACAAGAGTCGAATCCGACACATTTAACATAAGCTTTACCTCCTTTTTGCCTCAAGACTTTCTCTACCAAGTAAACGTTTGGATGAGAAGTTTTATTGAGCTCCTTAGTGTAAAATCCTCCCAGTATAGGCTTTTTCTTGAAATCTTAAAGCAGGAAATTTTTAGGAATAGTCTCAAAACCTTACTTACGTATCTTGAACAGTTCTGTAGATCAATTTCCTGTATATCCTGTAGCAAAAACATCCTTATCCTTGCTAATTCAAACTATGTCTACAATTTTAAACTGAGACTCAATTTGGTCAACTGTTTTGGAACGGATGTAGCCAGTTTGGAGAAGACAATCATCCTTGACGTCGATAGGTTTCATCTTAATTGTTGAATGGGAATAGTTTGATTATATTCATCAAGTAAGGAATCAATCATATCAATCCAATGATATGATCCTTTAGCAATAAATCTTGTCCACATCATATGCTTCAAAGTTTGATTGAATCATTTTACAACACTAGCCTTAACATTGCTATATGTAGAACAGTGATTAATCTTTTTTCGTTTCATAAGAGCTTCTAAATTAGAATTATAAAACACTGTTCCATGATCGGTATGAAAATGACGTACCACCGGAAATCCATTTGCCGTCGAAGGATGTACCCCATAGCTGCTGTAATATTCTTTCCTCTTTTGTTTTTGACAGGTACTGTCCAAGAACGTTTAGAATAAACATTGATGGCTATAAGAATATACTTGTATCCTTATTCGCTCTAAAGTAAGGAATCATCTCAACCAGATAAGCTTGTGGCAGTACATTTATTCCTCGTACGCTAACATATCTTCTAGCAAAACGTCGCCGAGCAGGTATGTGGTAAACGCTTTATGGAATAATTCCTGCCTCTCTCAATATTTCAATGATTGAAACGATCTCATTCTCATGCGATTAATGACCTGCATGGGATGAATCATACAAGAGAGAAGTAGACGATCGATCAATTCGTTCGAATCATCCCAACAGGTATAATATACTCCTTTTCCTCTCTCAATCTTGAACATGCCTTCACCCTTAAGGTCTTCAAATAAAGGTTTAATAATACGTAGATACTTTTGACCAGCACGAGATTTAAACGTGCGTAAGGTATATTCCTATGTCGATGTGAATTTGTCTCGTCAAGCATGATATTGTATGCTTCAAGATCTTCCTCATTGGGATTCGAAGGCTCCTTTCTGAAGAGTAATTCTAATAATCCTCGAGTGTAAGGAACGACGATTTTATTCAGAGTCACAGTCCCATCAGTCTCATTAAACATGATGCGAGTATCTCCTAGAAAAGCTATGTGACCGTCATAGCATACACCATAAGTTCTATCCGAACGAGCTCGAGGTGAGTAAAGATAAATCTCCAGCAACTGTTGTTATTATAATAAAGTGAAATATCATCATCCTTCTCTTCTTTAGGATCAATTTCAATTTCAGATTTAGCAACTAGAATATGTTCAGGTTCTAATCTTGACTCTACCATTTTTACCATACTGTTTAGCGGTTCTCTGATCGGTTTAATGTTATCCCGAGCAGCAATTTATGTCTTGTGAAATGCAACACGCAACTGTTTATATTTTCTCTTAATAATTTTACTCGCTTTTTTTTGTATCTTTTGTGATCTACGTTGCCATAATGTAAGCTATGAATGATATTTATAATGAATGAACAAGGTATTATATTTAAATATAATGAAACCATAGCTCTAAATGTAAAGTTACAGATGTTGCTGATCTCTTCTCCATCATGAAAGATATAACATAACCTTCTGAAACCTCTAAAGGTATTGTTCAGACAGGTATAAGGTTCACTATACAAATCACAATCTACAAATTCATTATGAGAGATGTAACCACACCCGATTTTTTTTAATATATACTCGTTCCCATAAAGTCAGCTCAAAGTGTTTTGAATCTTTGCTTATAGGCTTTGAATCCAAGTATATGTGGATGAAACCTCTGTTACTAATCACGTCTTCATAAAGTTTCGGTGGAGAATCGTTGAGTTGTATCGGTTGACCAATATTGAGTAAGACTAAGGTTCCAGCATCGTAATATCAATCATCTTTTGTTACTCTAGCAGTCAATATATTTCTTCCGATTATATCATACAATTCGGTATAAATCGTTATTTGATGATCGATGGACTCTTCCAACTTCCTTAGCTTGGTAGTTAAAGTATCCAGCAGCACAACACGTTCCTCCTGCTATTGACATCATTTTTTCAACTCTTCCAACCTCTGCCGGCTGCTTGTTTCAAAGTTGGCTGACATAGCACGATCTTTATTCATATTCTCAATAAGAATATCCATATGTTTCGAGGACGTATTCTTAACATTGTTGAGAGCGAGTATTTATTCATTACTATGTATAGAATCCCTGGTATCGATGTAAGCTATATATACCGAAGAAATGACCTTGAGGTGTGAGAGTAAGATTGGAATCTGATTCATCATTATCTCGATATTTCTTGAGGATATAACCAAATTTAGATATGGTTGTCATGATGTCATATCTTTAACTGAGGATCTATACATCAATCGTTCAAGATAAAGGAACCCCATTCATTTTGGTGGATCAATGTTAACCTTATGGGAGGAAGTGGTCCAGAACTGTCATTTTAACCACTACTACCATGTTTATAAATTTGTTAGTTTTGAAATAGCTTGTCTGTCACTTTAACCACTCTTAACAGGATTCATCTCGATGTTTGTCGAGCAATTGGTCCTCTCGTGCCGGTCGCTAGGCTGTCTATTAATTTGTGGGATTGTGATCCGAGTCCAGCTCTGCTAGATACTTCAGAACCAATCGTCGTCTGTTTTCCCTCTGGTGACAACGAAATCAAGGACTTCCGGGATAAAACGGCCATAGGCAGGGAAGTGGGTTGGGGTAGGGGAGCCAAAGGTCACCAGACCAAGTAGAGCTATGGTATCGTGGAGCAATCCACCACGAACATCCATAATACTGGGGCCCAACAAAGGGTGCTTGACTTTGAAGTCACCAATGATTAAAACAGGCGTGGTACCTCAAAGCAGAGCCTCCATGTCAGCCCCAATGGCCCGGTTGTACCAACGGTTGGGACGGAAGTAGATGGAGACTAGATGCACTGGGCCGGTAAAGGTCACTGTTGGGTAGCCGTTGTTTCTACGTGTTGGAGGGGAGGAAGCGAGATAACGTGATGGTCAAACTCCTTAAGATCAGGATGGCCATCCCACCCCAGACAACATCTCTCGCTCGGTCACTCCAATGGCAGATAAACTCTGCTAATGATAACCTCATTTTGGAGCGCAAGGGGGTTTCTTCCAACAGCATTACGTCGACACGATGCTTTACCAGGAAACTTTCAAGCTTAGACTTCTTCCTTGTGAGTCCATTGGCGTTCCAGAGTGCAACCATGTGCTTCTTCAGCACTGGTTGTCCTCTATTCGGGTGTGCTGCCATGAGAAACCAGGTAGGAGATTATATGTTCCATGACCTGGTAGCGTTCACAGTTACTCCTCAGAAATTCCAGGATCTTCCTCAAGAGAATCCATTACATGTCCCATGGATTCAATCAAGAAATGCCCTTGAGTAGCTCTATGCTATTTTTAAGCTTTGCAGCCTCATCCTCGGGGGTGGTAGGGGAGAGAGTGGGTGTTGGTAGGAAAGGGTTGAAGTTGTTAGAAGTGGTGGGGATGGTGAGGTGGGGCGCAGGGGAGGGGAGAGTGGAGTGAGGAGCTGGGATCAGGATGAGGAAAGGAGGGGTCTCCGACAGATCCTCAACCAGAGGGGTAGAAGCAAGAAGGGTGGCTTCAGCAGGTGCCTTGGCCTGGGGAGGAGGGGTTGGTTTCCCTGACAACGCACTGTCGAAAGAATTCACCAGTGGCTTTGGTGTTGAAGCTAGTATCACGGTCGCCTTCCGTACCGCAACGTACCCCAAGGGCTTCTGGCCTTCATTTAGAGCATCCATCCTACCTTCTTGTGCCTTGGAGGAACGTGTAGTCCCTTCTGCCCTTAAGGACTGGTAAGTAGGACATCCTCTCCAAGCCTAGGAGTGAGCTCTTGAGAAGTGCAGGCACATCGGGGGAGATCGTATCTCCTCCAGGCACCCGTCCCTCTTAGGGTCACCACCACAGAACCCACACCTCGGATTCAGGTGTCAATCCTTCCGCACATACCGAACCGGAAGCAGGTCTTACACTTTACTGGACCACCGGGAGACTTGTACTTTTCCACCGTGACTCGAAGCCCGCACAGGACTGATATGGCCTACAAAGCGAAGTGCACCGCCATGAGTCTGTTGCCCGACTACGAATATATAAATTGACAGAAGCGCCAATCTAAGTCATCATAGAAAGGGCTGATTTATTGTTTGAGTACCGAATCTCTGTCGTGACTCTTAAACTCGTGAATGAAATTACAAACCTTATTAAGTGAAAACAAATAAATTAAGCTATAACAAAATTACAGGAGTATTAATACACATTACATATGAGATTAGAAATGGTGCTTGTGAGTGTTTGCGCTAGGTCTCGGGTATAGGAAGGATTTTTTTTCCTCTTGGGATGGGGGAAGGTGTGTTTAAGGTATGATGGTTATTGTGGGTGAATTATGAAGGGTGAGTTAAGTCAAGTCCGGGAGTGGGATTGGTAGGATTTTCTTTTCTTGGGATTGGGTCTGGAGGTGTGTTTTTTTTTCTGCAAAAAATAAATTAAAAATTAAAGATTAAATTTAGTATCTGGTAGATAGTTAATTGTTTTTGCCTGAAGCCAAATTTCGAGTTCGGAATGATTCCTTGTCTCTCGCTAAATTCATTTAACCTTTTTAAAATTAATTTTTCAAAATTTTGCTCAAAGTGGTGAGGAGACTAATTGGCCTTCTGTTTTGAGGAAACATAGAGTCCTTTCCTGGTTTGGGTTGTGTTATAACTCTCGCCAGTTTTCGTACGTCTGGGAAGTGACATCATGTAAGTAGTGCATTGAATATTTGAAGTAGAGTGAGCAGTGCCCTTGGTGGTAATTTTTTTATTGTTTCATTTGTTGGTCTGTCGTGGCCTGGCGATTTGTTTTTTGGCAGGTTTTTCACTGTATGCTTTAATACATCAAGTTTTATTGGGTCCACCTGTGACACTATTGGTCTAAATAGGTATTTCCTTACTGTTCTCTGTGCGTCCCTGACGAGGTCTGGGTTTCTTGGATTTAGGTTTGGAGCAAACTGTTTCTCTAGTGTCACGGCTATGGCTTCCGCTTTTTCTGAGCTTGTGTAAGCCATACCGTGCTCCCGTGTATTGCTGGTACTGACTGTTTTTTGTTAGTTTATTTTAATTCTTTTGTTACTTTCCAGATTTTGTTGGGGTCCAGGGTGGCATCTGTGATGTACGTATTCCAGTAGTTGTGTTTGATTGTCTTTACTCTGCATCTCACTTGTGATGTGAGCCTATTTTAGGCTGCTCTGTGTTGTGGTGTTCTATACGTTTTCCAGTCTAGTCTTGCCTCTTTTTCTGAGCAAAAAATAAGTCAAGGTCCAAGTTTTGGCGTCGCAAGTCGTGTTTTTCCTGTTCAATCATGGTGTTGTTTCTGTATCCTTCTTGCACTGAGGTTGTTAAGAGTTGGAGTGTGGTGTCTGCTTCTTCAGTGGCCATGATGTTAATAGTGGCAGGTAATGTTTCGTTTAATGTATTTTTGAAAGCTTCCTATTCACTTCTGATTTTTGTTTTTTTGAGCTCCTTTATCTCTATCACGGTGTTTGTTGTGCACTCACACAATATGGGGTTATGGTCTTAGTCCAGTTCTTTAAGATCAATGAGCTCTTCTGTAGTCACCCCAAGTAGTTAGGATGGCTGATTAAAACAGGCTGGGATTGGTGGGATTTGGTCACGTGACCACGCCTCCTGCTCTGTGATTGGCTGCTCCCCTCCTTCCCCCTACCCTCCGTCCGCTGCCCTTCTTTCCTCTGATTGTTTGTTGGTTTTCCCCCTCCCCTACAAACCCTGGACATGTTGGTTCTTTTTGATTAATTATTAATTATCGTTAATTAATTATTGTTAATTGATTAATTGGTAGGATAGAGGAGTTGGAGTTATTATGGGTAGGATGGAGGCGTTGGAGTTTTTTTTATTTATTTCTGGCATACGCCGGACATGTTGGTTGTTAATTTATTAATTGGTAGGATAGAGGCGTTGGAGTTATTATTGGTAGGATATAGGTGTTTTTATTCATCAATTAGGGCGCTGTAGTTTATTTGCTGAAGCATAGAGCCACCCGAGGCTCGCCGGTTGTTAATTAATTAATTGGTAGGGAGTTTTAGGGCGTTGTAGTTTATTTATGGGCATACAGTCCTTGACGTTGCGGCAGGAGGGCTCGGCACGAAGCTTGCGCTACGGCTGCCTGGGCTAGAATGGATACCGACACCTTGCGACAGGTTGGCGGGCAGACAAGTTGGGACAAGAATAGGTCGTGACCTCAGCAACCTGGGTTTTTCCTATGACGTAATCATTGCGTGTTATGTCGCAACTCTAGCATCTCTAATTATGCACAATCAGGGGCCTCGGAATACACAGTTAGGGGCCACTACACCCGTCACAAGTCTACTAAAATTGTTTGTTTGGTAGCGTCTGTCGAAATGCATGGAAATGTTCCTCCTGCCGCAGCTATCGCACCGGACAACTTGGGTTTTTTCCCTATGACGTAATCATCGCGTGTTATGTCGCAACCCTGGCGCCGGGCTGGCGGGCAGACAAGACAAGTTGGGACAAGAATAGATATTGACCCGGGCAGCGGGTTTTCCCTGGCGCCAGGTAGTCGGGCACACAAGACAAGTTGAGACAAGAATAGATATTGAGGTCATTGACCCTGGCAGTGGGTTTTCCCTGACGCCAGGTTGGCGGGCAGACAAGATATGTTGAGACAAGATTAGATATTGACCCGGGGCATCGGGTTGTCGGGCAGACAAGACAAGTTGGGACTCGTAAATAAAACACAGATGTTACAAATATATATTTAT
The DNA here is from genome assembly GCA_039000515.1 of Timema cristinae. NCBI lineage: Eukaryota > Metazoa > Arthropoda > Insecta > Phasmatodea > Timematidae > Timema > Timema cristinae. Next base: position 30,458,502 of record JBCFYV010009882.1, read on the forward strand.
TTATTAAACATCACAATTATACATTTTTACAGGAATGACGCATATATTCGTTCATACGTTTTTCTACAGTGTCTCTTAGATGCGTTAGTAAAATTGTTTTTAGTTCACAATCCAACATGTAATAGTCCAAACCGATGACTTGACGTGTATAGTAAGTAGCACTGATAAGATCCAGGTTTTTGATGTGCGTTTCCACCGAAGGTTGTTCTAGGTCGATGACATCCGTCGATTCTGTTAGCGTGTCGCATACATCCACGACGAGTGTGTCGATCAAATTGTTGCAATAGCACGTGACGGGTGTCGACCACATGTCCCGTCGGTCGACGGCGACGTCGATGAGGTCCCACACCTCACAAAGACGCGCCAAGCTAGGTGCTAGATAGGCGACCCGTTTGATTCCGGCGTCTTGTTTCTCGTTGATGACGACCATACGGTCACCGCACATGCATCTCAGGGAGATTTCGTGATTGGTCAGACTAATCTTCTGAGGAGGTTGCGTGTTGGTGAAAAACTTTGATATGACCGACTTGTAGGTGCTCAGTTCTTGCCATTCTGTACGGTTAAACACGGCGCAGTTCCCTCCACATTTTTCTAGTTGGACATAGGGCGTAAAGTTGTTCTTGACACTCATGCCGACGATGACTCGCTTGGCGTCGACTCCATCCAGCGGGAACAATGTGTTGAAAATACTGGTGACGGCGAGTGGTTTCGCAGGCTTTGCTTTGCTACCGCAAACGTCTTGACCTTCCATGATGCTCAGTGGTTATGGCCGGCACACCGCCGGGACGCACTTTATATAGGCGCACGCCGTCTGGACACGGCCTCTTGAAGGGCGACATGCCCCTACAGTCTTGACAAATCTATTGTAATATCTCACCACCTTAGCGTCGTTGGCTGTATGATTGGTGGGCGAGAATAGGTTTTGGAAAGTTTTCAGCGGAATGTTCTGGGCGCAATAGAGAAGGTACATGAGACAGTAATGGCCGCAAACGTCTGATGCGATGCTTTGAAGTTGTAGCTTACTATGGGACGTGCGAAAAGTGTTTTTGCGTATAAATGCCAGATGTGACTTTATACGCGGTGGAAAACCATAACTGTCAAAGTATTCTCCCACGCCGTTCTTGTCGATAAAGATGGCGACCCAATGCGTCCCAGGTTTGGTGTGCGGATCGGTGTTTATGACTAGAGCGGCAGGTCGAGCTATTCTTGCGGGTAGTTGATCAGCAGGGAAAACACCCGACCGTACAGAACGGAACCACGGACTTGTTTTCAGCGCACGTCTTATGGTGTGCGTGTCCATCTTCAATCATCCAGTCTCGAAGTCCCCAGACGATAGAGGCAGAGCAGAAATTCCATACAGAACTATGTGCCATGCACATGGTGCGACCCAATTTAAGTGTTTTCAGTGACGAACAACCTCTGTCATACAGATCTACGATGGGTGTAGACGTGTATTTGACTAGAAACTTTTTCTTTTCTGACCCCTTGACGTAGACGGTTTCTGCACGCGCTGTGGCACGGGAGATGAGGGATTCGAGAAGGCCGTAATCCACATCACCGTAATCCCAGGTGATACCGTGCAGATTGTTGACTATATAGTCGGCTTTCTTTCGGGCATCGGTGGAAAGTTCTTCGATAGCGTATGGAGGTTTTAACACCCAATGTTGAAGTAATGTGCCGCATACAGATAAAACACTCAGTTCCTTGACGATAAACCCGTTGTTGTCGTCGATGAAGCTCTGGAAATCCACAATGACGTCCATAGCTTAAATGAAGGGGGTAAGGGGCGGGAAGCCGCTTATATTAACTTCCATAATCGGTCACAACGTTTCTGTCCTTGTCAATGGTGATGATGTTGGCAAACTCCCCGTACACGATACAGTTGACGGTTTCGGTGAGAGCTCGGGTGAAGCTCACTTCGATGCTCAGAGAACCGTGTCTCGTCAAATTCCAATGTGATGTCATGTGGGCGGACAGATTAGGCGTGAGATCGAAAGCCATGAGATGATATCCCTTGGGGAAGGCTTCTCGTGTGATGTCGCTACCCTCGTTCATGAAATGGATACCCGTTCCAGAAAACAGTGTGTGGTAGGACATGACATAGTGTCCGTTTGAAAAATCGGGCTGTAATGGTTTCGACGGTACTTGTTCCCCGTCCACGTACAGCGAGAAATGGTTCATGCCGTAGGTTTGAAAGTTGAACGGGTTCTTGGTGGCGTCTCCGTTGAACGCTGCGTTTGACACAAATCCCACGATGCACCGTTTGGGTAACTGGCCGGTGAATACGTTGTCCAGCGATTTCCCTTGCACGCCCGTAGGAATAGTGAGTGTTTTTACTTCCACACGGGTGATGGGATAGTTTGCGGGACTGATATTTAATGCTTTGGCGTGTGCCAACAGTATAGAAGGTGCTACTTTGACACGCCTCACTAGAAGGCCGGCTTCAACGATGTGAACCTTAAAGTGAGGGAGTTCAGGGACCGCCATAAGACTAAACCCGTCTCTGGAACGGACCAACCGGACTCGGAGTTCGGCGCCGTTCAAAAGGTATTTCTCTTGGTTAAACACGTCGCCGTGTAGATACCCCAAAAGATCCACCGTCTTACTTTTTGTGGTGAGACTGCGACGGGCCTCAAATCCCCTGTTGTTGGCGTTAGGCTCCTCAAAGGTTCCGGGGGTGTCTGCGAACCACAGACCGCAAGTCAAATGCGTTCTTTTGGCTTCGCTGTTGTAATTGAGCAGCGTCTCAATGTACGCTCTATAGGCATACGTGTTGCTGGGCGGTGATACTAGTTTTTGGTTTAAAAACACGTCCACCTGCGTGAATAGAGAATGCAGCCAATTGTTGACGGGAGCGATCTGATCCACCTCTGTGAAAGCGCCACCATCGGGTTTCATGATGGCCGCACGGAGATAGAGCATAGTCTGTGAAAGATCGATATAGAACTCGCCTTGTCCGGTAACGGTAAATTCGATGGGTGAATCATCGGTGAGGGAAGAGACAGGTTTGTACTGGAGCCATTGCCCACTTTCAAGACTGGTTTGAGTGGGTGGCACGGAAAAGAGATCGAGTTCACTGCTGGCACACTCGCAGGACTGGGGGTGTAGAAACGACATTTTAACTAAAAATAACTTTAGCTTCTTTCTTGACCTTTTTACGTCGGGTGACGACCTTAGAATGACGTCGTTGCTTCTTACGACGCCCTTTATAGCCTGAGCCGGTCATCAGCGTGTTGATCTTCTGTTCAGCCTTGCGTTTCAAGTTTGTTCCAGCCTCGCCGACACGTTGCCGTAGGGCCTCTTTGAAAGGACGCCCTTGATTGGCAACGTCGGAGCACGTTGATACCCGTATGAAGCGCCTGTTTTCCGATGGCTTTAGCGCCACTTCTCAGCAACGGTACGATGCTTTTGAAAAGACCACTGAAAAAACTTCCTATCCCATGCCCTCTTTGATAGGGAACACCGTGGTAGATCGAAGATATTCCTGTTCCAGCCTGGTTGATGTAGTATCATTGGTAGGGACAGTTCATGTTAAGCAGCGTCGAAAATGAAGTTTCACGCACACTTTTCCAAACTCGAATGGTACAGGTTCACCCGTGTCGGTTCTTATATTTATTTCCAAGCTTTCAATTTCCCTTCTCAGCACCGGCATGTAGTGCAACGGGTCGTAGCTAACTGTCTTAAGTATGCCTTAGAGATAGTTTACGTTGTTGATGCCGACGATACGTAACAGCGGTGCCACAATGTCACCCACGTGCTGTGGCTCGACGATATCCGTGTAGATGTACATTTGCGAGGGCAGGCCTAGTAGAATGTTGGCGGCGTACGGAGACTTTGGTACTTTTATCAGATTAGTCTTAGGATCGAAACCGAGCTGTAGACTTAGTTGGCTTGATAGAGTCAACAGCTGTATATTTGGTGAAGAAGAGATAACTTCCACTTTTTTGTTGGGGTTTGTGTACTTGAATACAACTCCGGAATCCCCTTTAAAAGCCTCTACTTCGTTTAGAGCTTTGATCAATTCGTGGATAGTGCTGTAATTTCCAGCAGGGATATGATCCTTGAATATTTGTTCCACGCCGTTAGCGTCCACCCAGTTGTACCATACAATATTTTGACCCTCGGGTACGGTGGTGAAAGAACAGGGATATTGAAATTCAGCCAGAGCGACTTCCCACCGCCCTTCGATTGTAAGACGGTAAGGAAGTTGCGTGGTGAAATTCGTGAGGGTATTTTTCGGGAAATATCCTATAGAGCTGTCGCTCGGCAAAGTGATGTAAAATTGGTCCTTCGTGGTAGTGCGCTGACGTAACTGGCGGGAATCCAGGAATTAAACTTGACGGGGTAACCTTTCCACTGCACGTACACTTTCTTTCTGGCGCCTTTACCCTTGACACGTAGTATTTTATCAACTTTAAAAGTTTCAGGGAGACGTACGCGTTGAAATTCAGGTTCGTAAAACGTCCCCTCCACTTCTTCGCCGTCAAGATCGGTGAGTCTGTAGACGACAGGTTGTCGCAACACGACACTAGTGACTTTGAAAATCTCTTCGCTCCAATTGCTTTCGTAGCCCTTTTCAAACAGCATTTTGGATTTGCTAATACGCACCGTGTCACCGACTTTTATTTTAGGCTTCGAGCTTGGACGCCTTTTGCCGTACAGATTATCTCTGACTTGAAGCACGTTAGTTTCTGAAACGGCGGCGGGCGCCATCTTGATACTGGAATGCTTGGACCCGTTGTAAGCGTCGACTAGGGCTTGGAGGACGTCCACATATCGATACGTGTTATTTTTGGTAAAGTAACGCCACATGCGTCCTTTCAGAGTTCTATTGAACATAACATTCTAATAACATAACATACTAATGTAAATGCTTCGCTAATAATATATCTCTTTATTTACATACCGCTTCACCGACTCGTCCTGTAAGCCCGATGCCCAATTCGATGACACACCACAGAAGATAAGTGACCGATCACCACCGCTGGGAATAACTCCGCGTTCGACCGAAACCATCAACCGACTGACCGCTCCAAGAAAACCGTTGGCCAGCGCGCGTCGTTCTTCTAGAAGTTTGGGGGAGGTTCCCCCTTCGCTTCGTACGGGCCTATCCACTATATATACGCCTGACTGCTGGGAAGGAACACAGAACACGCCAGCAGACGATCGCTTAAACATCGTCTACGCAGGCCTATTAAGCGCGCACTTCTAGTCTGAATCTATCATCTAGTCGACGGTGGTCTTTCTATCCTAGGGGAATGGATACTATAAACCAGAGGATGTCGAAGGACTTAACTACTACGAGGATTAGATACGACGAGTAGACTCCAGATTAATATGTTATTGATAGGGTTAGTCTTCGTCCAGCGAGGATTAGTAGAAGTATCATTTGGTAGGGATTAATAATAGGAAACTGTTCGTGTCTATTGTGAGACACTGTAGTTATGTTACAGTTAGGCTAGTTATGCAATATTTAATGTTGAGTCTCCTGGGCCAGGAGAACAGGCTGCAATCAATAATTGCGGTATAGCGCGCTTCTCGCGCTCGGGATGGTGAATCCCGCGACACGCTTGATGTGTCCATTGATGTATATTTAGGATAGCTTACCTAGGCAAGAGATTGTTTAGGCTATAGGGAGGCCGATGATTAATACCTAATTAGGTTCACTGGTCTATCCCAATGTTGTTGTTGGGAGGTCAAACTGTGGGTCGCTCGTGACTTTCATGATTGGCCCGCGGTATAGTGTTGTTATTGTTTGGCTCCTCTCACTTTGCATGTACACTGCTAGTGGGCCATCTTGCCCCTCAGGCTCGACTGCAGTTGTTACTTATTCATTGTTAGATTTTTGTGGTGTTGCTCACCCTGCGGGTGCTCAACCAGTGGGACGCGTCTCGTCCTCGATTGGCCCGTGGACCTTGATATGTCCAAGTAACTGTTTTTGTACGCTGTTAAGGATAGTATATATGTATCAAGGGCTCTCTTGTATAGCTAAACCAGAACTTGCCTGAGGTACGCTCTTACTCTGCCTACAAGGCCAACTTGACATGTAAGTAGCTGAAAGAATAACACCACGTTTTGCGGTGTGTTATTATCTCGGCGCTTCTCGCCCCCTTGTGGCCAATACTTAGGCAAGCCTGCCACACTTCATTACTTCATTGTTATTAAACTACGTACTTACTGAGATATAAGTGCAATATGTCAAATATCTGTTTTATCATGTATACTCAATCATTAAATTTATTAATCATTATCTCCTCTTGTTCTCATTACTTATATTTAACATGTATGTCCTAAGCAGCGTCCCAGGCGGTGCAGCGGGAAGTGTCGGTGTTTTTATAGCTTTTGCGCGGTAGATACACGCAGCAGCCGACATTTGTGCGGGTTCTATATTGAACCTTTTCTGGTGTCCCTTGTTTGAAATTTTGGCCAATATTTTACCCGTGGGGGTATTGTAGCATCGGTGTAAGCCTCTTGTAAAACACGGGGATTTTCAGGACAGACTTGTCGTGCAAAGTGTTGTCTGAGCTTTATCCCTGGGATTTTTTAAAAAACACGATATAATGTGCGTTTAAGGAAAAGTCTCTTTGGGGCCCTTTCCCGATGGAATATATTGTAACAAGATTGTGTTTAACAG